>CAJVGC010000401.1:0-25090 GCA_910822075.1 Senecio squalidus
GCGGCTAACTTAGGACATCTGTCCTTATGATGATCCGGGGAACCACATCCAAAACACTTTCCCTTGAAGGCCTTACAGAACTTGTCAGTGTGACCCAACTTCTTGCAGATACTGCATTCCCAACAAGCTACTTCCTTGGTGTGATACCTACTACACCGACCACATTGCGGGTACTTACCCTGGGTACCCGTTGCCACAGCAGCATACGATTTTGCAACTTGAGGAGCATCATTCCTCCTAAACTTCTTTCTTGAATCCTCATTGCGGTTTCCACCACTCCGTTTTCCACTGGAGTTTTGCTTAACAATCATCGGGGGTAGCTCACCATCCCGGACCGCATTCTGAGTCAAGGTAATCGCAATCTCAACCGCGCTCTGAAATGTGCTCGGTTTGCTAGACAGGACACTCTTACGGATTGCTGGGGGTAATCCGTGAGTGTAGCGACCAATACGCTTAAGCTCCGGTCGGACCAAATGGGGAACTAGTTGGGACAAAGCGTGAAAACGCGAAGTGTATCCTTGAATGTCTGACCCAACCATGGTCAAGTTCCACAGCTCATCTTCTAACTTCTGAATCTCAGATTCAGGAACATACTCGATAATCATCAACTCCTTTAGTTGATCCCAAGTCATCTTGCTGATCTCAGCCCGGCCTCGCACATTCACAATTGAATTCCACCACGTCAGGGCCGTACCTTGAAATACAAAAGCAGCAAAACGGACTCGATCCTCGTCCGCACATCCCACAGCATCGAAGATGGATTCCATCTTCTCCATCCATTGGAGCGTTCCAGTCGCTCCCTCATTGCCCTTATACTCTGGGGCCTTGCAGCTCATAAACGTCTTCAAAGTGCAACTAGCGCGTCGAGCTGAGCCCTCTGCTTTACCTGATCCAGTGATCACGACTTCGGGACCCTCATTATTCACAATCGGCTCAGGGCCCTCATTATTAACCACCGGCTCAGGGTTTCCAGAACCCGAACCATTACCTTGGCGGTGCCCTCTCGAAGTTGAGCTACTAGCTCGGGCATCATCGCCGCTAACTGTTGAGCAATCATCTGAGCCATGTCAGGATTCGATTCATTTTCCACATTGTTCCTTCTCGCATTAGACGTATTTGCTCTCGCATTCTGATTCGCGGTATTAGCCCTCGCGTTCGTATTAGCACGTCTAGCAGAACTTCGTGTCGCAACTCTCCTTTTAGGCGCCATCGTCCTAAAATAAAAAGGAAAGAAATTCGATCAGCAAATGTGTGCAAAAACAAGGCCAAACGCCACAAAATCAACGCGAAATAAACACGTATGAAAAATAGTGCACACATTGCAATCAGAGAAAATCGATTCAAAAAGCCTGGTCATAGTCCAAGTGATTTACTCAGTTAAAATCACTCGGTTCGCTATAACCTTTGGCTCTGATACCAACTTCTGTCACACCCCGCTTGGAAGCGGAAACGCAGGGCGTTCCAGTTATAATATCATGAGTCAAATGTTACAACAACACAACCAATAAACCAACATCAAAATAACATTAATCATGCCAAGTGTTTACAAAATACATTACAAATTCAAAAGCGATAAATCGCCGAGTACGAATGTATTACAAAACATAACAAGGTGGAACTTCAAGGACATTACAACAAGTATCACAAGTTCCGAAATACACAAGACAATAACCCAAAAGCACAAATGGCATGATCAACAGGAATCCTTAGTTTCCTGCAAAGCGTTTAAACGACATCAACAACATGTTGGTGAATTATTCGCAAATTTAAAGTAAAAGTTGACCCATCGACAAGTTTCATCAAAACAACGTTAATTTCAAATGATATATCTTGTTTTCAACAACCAATAGTGAGAGGTACTTTGCCTAGACTATTCATACACTGAACCTGACCGTACAACCCCAAATCCTGAGGTCGCCAACCAAAGGTAACAAATCAATTAACCGGCCATAACTTCCACTCCTAGAAACATTCTACCGAGCAGAGAGGGTTAGGTCTATAACCCATATAGATCTATATATATGTAAAACCGTTGGGCTCAAAGCTTAACAAGTGTATCAGGGGGCCCCAACAAGGGCTAATGGCTTAATCTAAGGCAGACCTAATCCACTAGGCAAACAAGATAATCAACAACATTCCGCATACAAGTAGACAATTTAAAATACGCTTTACAGCCCAAAAATATTTAAGACAAGGGCTACGAATAACTCACTGATATAGCTTCAGCAAACAAATATCGGGTACACCAACACAGAGTTACAACTCCACCGCCTAAGTGCCTTAAAACAATAAACAATATAGTCTCAGTATCTCTATAAGTCTAGGTCCGGTTTAGCCTTGTCGGTTAAGATTAAGTTTAATATAACATTCCAACGTTTAATAAATCGAATAAGGATGACGGATTAAGAAGACGATGTTCCGCGCCAGAAAAGGGCCGTTCGGCAAGATATCGATCTTTCACGTCAACAGCGACCGTTGGAAACGAATGATAACTCCGAGTCGAAAGAAATATTAATACCAATGTTCATTATAATGACCAAGATTAAGATGTTGACTTATAGAAGTCAAAGGTCAATTATGTTGACTTATGAAAGTCAAATTTCAATCATGTTGACTTATAAGAGTCAAACGTCAATTAAGTTGACTTATTAAAGTCAAAATCAATTTAAAAGTAAAATTGACACTTTGAATAATTTGAAGTGTTTCCATACCAAAATGTTTAGAGTAGAATGCCTTTCAAAACCATTTATAAAATTTGCCGCAAGACATAATTTGTTGACTTAAAACGATGATCAAGTATGTGGCGAAGATTTAATATATCGCAAAGAGTTTGAAAACATCCGTTTTAAGTAATATTATGATATTTGTGATTGCGTTGGTGTCTTTGAGTCCAAAGACAATGTTATTGTAAAATATGTTACTTTTGTACGCAATTGATTTATATAAGTGTTTTAAGTCGTAAAAGTCGTGAGATGAAATTTCGGCAGCGCTTCCGCGTCATAAAATATTCGTCCAAATTCTCAAACACTTTCCCGCTTAACAATAATTTCACTTTAACGCATTATTCATAATACATAATACAACAATAAGTTTAAATACGATACTTGGTTAACTTATATTTTAACCTTTTTGTCCAACTTTAGTCCGATTCAAACAAACGCACGAGTGTTGGTTTAATAATTTATCCTAACCGTTTTCAAGGCTAAAAACCGAATTAACGAATATAACAAAATCACAAGATTCACAAGAGTAACAAATTATACCGATAACACTCGCTTGATTTGACAAGAATCTGGAATCAACAACTTCAGTGGTGTAGGGATGAGTATATCCGCCTCCAAAACACAAGACAACCACCGAAAATTAGCAAAACGCAAGATTTGAACGAACAGACTGATTCAGCCACCGGCTGAGACAATCCAGCCGCCGGCTGAGATAATCCAGCCGCCGGCTGAGATAATCCAGCCGTCGGCTGGAGGCTGACAGACAGCTCCGGATATTCGTTATTTTATCGTTTTTAAGCGTTTTCAAGTATATTTTCAGTAGATCTCGACATGCAAGTCATAACCCTTTAATAATATCCATAGATTCTTTAAATAACAACCTTTTTATGTCAAGATTTTAGCAAAAAGTTTATAAAAATTATGTTCTTATATAAACCACCATAAAACTTTTATAAAAACTTTTCTTTGATCTTTGATGATACATGCAAGATATAAAATGATAAAAAGTAAATAAAAACAGTGAGTAAATGTTATTATACCGCAAGAATAATGACAAGATGTGATCTAGGTTGATTGATGAAGGTTTTGATGAAGATTTAAACCCGAAAATGATGAAAACCAAAGAACCAACCGGAAGAACCACCACTCCTTGCTCCCTTTGATGGTAAAAACAGATTATTGTGGTGATTTATGGTGATTATATGGTGAAATTTGCAGCCACAAGGATGAAGTTTGAGAGAGTTTTCAAAGGAACCAAAGGTGTGTGTGTTTTGTTAATACACAAATGAGAGAAAATGAAAGAGGTTGAGCTAATATGACCTTGGAGACTGAATTCTGGCAGATTAGGGAGGTCCAATCGGGTTTAGGCACTTGTCCCTATCAATTTTCATGCAAAAATGAGTCACCAAAGCTGACCAGACCATTCCAGCCGTCGGCTGGCTGGATTCAGCCGCCGGCTGAATCCCTGCCAGCTGTTGGCTGGTCGGTTGGCTCTGCAGACTTGTTTTTGACCGTTTGGGAGTTTCGTGCATCGAAAATTCCCGATTCTTTTTGCGTTGAACTTAGAATTGTTCATACTTTGATTTAATTTATATTAGGTTCATTTAATATTTTATTTTCACTTTCGATTTCGAGATTCGCACGATTTCGGTAAAAGAGCACACAAGAGCAAAAGCACGATATCTCGAGGAGAAAGGATCCGATAACCGAAAAATTTGGCATAAACCTTCTAACTTATATTTATGAGAATACTAACTAATTGGCACTTAGATAAAATAATATTATTACGTCTCGAGGGACAAATCAGTAAATACGAAAACCCGATACTTAATAACAGTAAATTGTGAGCAAAACAAAGCGTAACACAAGGGTCAAAAACAATTGCGAATAATATTAAAATAATAACGGTAACTCAAGTACCTCAAATAGACGGGACGTCACAGTAACGTAGGGGATTATTTGACATCAGTATCACACACCTAAACGTAATTCTAACTCGTACGGGATGTAATCTAGGTTTTACAATAAAATAAGCGTTTTATAAGGTATAAATTGGTTTGAATAATTGATATAGGTAATTTTAAAGTTTATTAGGCTAGTGTGGAAGTTTGGATTAGAAACGGAATTGTACGGTACGGTGTTGTAATCTTTAGTTTTAAATGGATTAAATGGCTTCAAATACTATTCTTAAGACATTCTTAATGCTATTGTAACGTAGGGGATTATTTGACATCAGTATCACACACCTAAACGTAATTCTAACTCGTACGGGATGTAATCTAGGTTTTACAATAAAATAAGAGTTTTATTGGGTATAAATTGGTTTGAATAGTTGATATAGGTAATTTTAAAGTTTATTAGGCTAGTGTGGAAGTTTGGATTAGAAACGGAATTGTACGATACGGTGTTGTAACCTTTAGTTGATAAAAGTACCTATAGGTTTTTAAAATTTGGGTTTTGATTTTAAAATGGTATATTTGATTTCATTTAGTTTTTTATGGATTAAATGGCTTCAAATACTATTCTTAATACATTCTTAATACTATTGTAAGGTAGGGGATTATTTGACATCAGTATAACACACCTAAACGTAATTCTAACTCGTACGGGATGTAATCTAGGTTTTACAATAAAATAAGAGTTTTATTGGGTATAAATTGGTTTGAATAGTTGATATAGGTAATTTTAAAGTTTATTAGGGTAGTGTGGAAGTTTGGATTAGAAACGGAATTGTACGGTACGGTGTTGTAATCTTTAGTTGATAAAAGTACCTATGGGTTTTTAAAATTTGGGTTTTGATTTTAAAATGGTATATTTGATTTGATTGAGTTTTTATGGATTAAATGGCTTCAAATACTATTCTTAATACATTCTTAATGCTATTGTAACGTAGGGGATTATTTGACATCAGTATCACACACCTAAACGTAATTCTAACTCGTACGGGATGTAATCTAGGTTTTACAATAAAATAAGAGTTTTATAAGGTATAAATTGGTTTGAATAGTTGATATAGGTAATTTTAAAGTTTATTAGGGTAGTGTGGAGGTTTGGATTAGAAACGGAAATGTACGGTACGGTGTTGTAATCTTTAGTTGATAAAAGTATCTATGGGTTTTTAAAATTTGGGTTTTGATTTTAAAATGGTATATTTGATTTGATTTAGTTTTAAATGGATTAAATGGCTTCAAATACTATTCTTAATACATTCTTAATGCTATTGTAACGTAGGGGATTATTTGACATCAGTATCACACACCTAAACGTAATTCTAACTCGTACGGGATGTAATCTAGGTTTTACAATAAAATAAGAGTTTTATAAGGTATAAATTGGTTTGAATAGTTGATATAGGTAATTTTAAAGTTTATTAGGGTAGTGTGGAAGTTTGGATTAGAAACGGAAATGTACGGTACGGTGTTGTAATCTTTAGTTGATAAAAGTATCTATGGGTTTTTAAAATTTGGGTTTTGATTTTAAAATGGTATATTTGATTTGATTTAGTTTTAAATGGATTAAATGGCTTCAAATACTATTTTTAATACATTCTTAATGCTATTGTAACGTAGGGGCTTATTTGACATCAGTATCACACACCTAAACGTAATTCTAACTCGTACGGGATGTAATCTAGGTTTTACAATAAAATAAGAGTTTTATTGGGTATAAATTGGTTTGAATCGTTGATATAGGTAATTTTAAAGTTTATTAGGGTAGTGTGGAAGTTTGGATTAGAAACGGAATTGTACGGTACGGTGTTGTAATCTTTAGTTGATAAAAGTACCTATGGGTTTTTAAAATTTGGGTTTTGATTTTAAAATGGTATATTTGATTTGATTTAGTTTTAAATGGATTAAATGGCTTCAAATACTATTCTTAATACATTCTTAATGCTATTGTAACGTAGGGGATTATTTGACATCAGTATCACACACCTAAACGTAATTCTAACTCGTACGGGATGTAATCTAGGTTTTACAATAAAATAAGAGTTTTATTGGGTATAAATTGGTTTGAATAGTTGATATAGGTAATTTTAAAGTTTATTAGGCTAGTGTGGAAGTTTGGATTAGAAACGGAATTGTACGGTACGGTGTTGTAATCTTTAGTTTATAAAAGTACCTATGGGTTTTTAAAATTTGGGTTTTGATTTTAAAATGGTATATTTGATTTGATTTAGTTTTAAATGGATTAAATGGCTTCAAATACTATTCTTAATACATTCTTAATGCTATTGTAACGTAGGGGATTATTTGACATCAGTATCACACACCTAAACGTAATTCTAACTCGTACGGGATGTAATCTAGGTTTTACAATAAAATAAGAGTTTTATAAGGTATAAATTGGTTTGAATAGTTGATATAGGTAATTTTAAAGTTTATTAGGGTAGTGTGGAAGTTTGGATTAGAAACGGAATTGTACGGTACAGTGTTGTAATCTTTAGTTGATAAAAGTACGTATGGGTTTTTAAAATTTGGGTTTTGATTTTAAAATGGTATATTTGATTTGATTTAGTTTTTATGGATTAAATGGCTTCAAATACTATTCTTAATACATTCTTAATGCTATTGTAACGTAGGGGATTATTTGACATCAGTATCACACACCTAAACGTAATTCTAACTCGTACGGGATGTAATCTAGGTTTTACAATAAAATAAGCGTTTTATAAGGTATAAATTGGTTTGAATAATTGATATAGGTAATTTTAAAGTTTATTAGGCTAGTGTGGAAGTTTGGATTAGAAACGGAATTGTACGGTACGGTGTTGTAATCTTTAGTTTTAAATGGATTAAATGGCTTCAAATACTATTCTTAAGACATTCTTAATGCTATTGTAACGTAGGGGATTATTTGACATCAGTATCACACACCTAAACGTAATTCTAACTCGTACGGGATGTAATCTAGGTTTTACAATAAATAAGAGTTTTATTGGGTATAAATTGGTTTGAATAGTTGATATAGGTAATTTTAAAGTTTATTAGGCTAGTGTGGAAGTTTGGATTAGAAACGGAATTGTACGATACGGTGTTGTAACCTTTAGTTGATAAAAGTACCTATAGGTTTTTAAAATTTGGGTTTTGATTTTAAAATGGTATATTTGATTTCATTTAGTTTTTTATGGATTAAATGGCTTCAAATACTATTCTTAATACATTCTTAATACTATTGTAACGTAGGGGATTATTTGACATCAGTATAACACACCTAAACGTAATTCTAACTCGTACGGGATGTAATCTAGGTTTTACAATAAAATAAGAGTTTTATTGGGTATAAATTGGTTTGAATAGTTGATATAGGTAATTTTAAAGTTTATTAGGGTAGTGTGGAAGTTTGGATTAGAAACGGAATTGTACGGTACGGTGTTGTAATCTTTAGTTGATAAAAGTACCTATGGGTTTTTAAAATTTGGGTTTTGTTTTTAAAATGGTATATTTGATTTGATTGAGTTTTTATGGATTAAATGGCTTCAAATACTATTCTTAATACATTCTTAATGCTATTGTAACGTAGGGGATTATTTGACATCAGTATCACACACCTAAACGTAATTCTAACTCGTACGGGATGTAATCTAGGTTTTACAATAAAATAAGAGTTTTATAAGGTATAAATTGGTTTGAATAGTTGATATAGGTTATTTTAAAGTTTATTAGGGTAGTGTGGAAGTTTGGATTAGAAACGGAAATGTACGGTACGGTGTTGTAATCTTTAGTTGATAAAAGTATCTATGGGTTTTTAAAATTTGGGTTTTGATTTTAAAATGGTATATTTGATTTGATTTAGTTTTAAATGGATTAAATGGCTTCAAATACTATTCTTAATACATTCTTAATGCTATTGTAACGTAGGGGATTATTTGACATCAGTATCACACACCTAAACGTAATTCTAACTCGTACGGGATGTAATCTAGGTTTTACAATAAAATAAGAGTTTTATAAGGTATAAATTGGTTTGAATAGTTGATATAGGTAATTTTAAAGTTTATTAGGGTAGTGTGGAAGTTTGGATTAGAAACGGAAATGTACGGTACGGTGTTGTAATCTTTAGTTGATAAAAGTATCTATGGGTTTTTAAAATTTGGGTTTTGATTTTAAAATGGTATATTTGATTTGATTTAGTTTTAAATGGATTAAATGGCTTCAAATACTATTTTTAATACATTCTTAATGCTATTGTAACGTAGGGGCTTATTTGACATCAGTATCACACACCTAAACGTAATTCTAACTCGTACGGGATGTAATCTAGGTTTTACAATAAAATAAGAGTTTTATTGGGTATAAATTGGTTTGAATAGTTGATATAGGTAATTTTAAAGTTTATTAGGGTAGTGTGGAAGTTTGGATTAGAAACGGAATTGTACGATACGGTGTTGTAATCTTTAGTTGATAAAAGTATCTATGGGTTTTTAAAATTTGGGTTTTGATTTTAAAATGGTATATTTGATTTCATTTAGTTTTAAATGGATTAAATGTGTGACGTCCCGTCAATTTGAGGTACTTGAGTTACCGTCATTACTTTGATATTATTCGCAATTGATTTCGACCCTTGTGTTATGCTTTGTTTTGCTCGCGATTTACTGTTATTGATTATCGGGTTCTGGTATTTACTGATTTGTCCCTCGGGACGTGTTAATATTATTTTATCTAAGTGCCAATTAGTTAGTATCCTCATAAATATAAGTTAGAAGGTTTATGCCAAATTTGTCGGTTATCGGATCCTTTATCCGCGAGTTATCGCACTTTTACTCTTGCGTACCCCTTTTACCGAAATCGTGCGAATCTCGAAATCGAAAGTGAAAATATAAAATTAAATGAACCTAATATAAAGTAAATCATAGTATGAACTTTCCTAAGTTCATCGCAAAAAGAATCGGGAACTTTCGGCGAACGAAACTCCTTAACGATCGCGTAAACGAAAAAGCAGGAAGTCTGAATTTTTGGTCGGTGCTTAGCACCTACCAAGTAGGTGCGCAGCACCTACCTTGCTGGACGGATTTTTGTCTTTTGTGTGACTCATTTTTGCATGTATAACGATTGGGGACACTTGGCATGACCCCATTCGACCCCTAAACTGCAGAGATGCCTGTTCCAAGGTGATATTATCACCTATACTCCTCTTTCTCTTCATTTCACACAATCAAACACACACATCAAAGTGTTTTTCCCCAAACTCTCTCTACATTTTCTTCTTTTTCTTCCATCTTTTCTGTGATTTCCAGCAAGTATTCACCATAAGAACATCATAAACAACACATTAATCAAGTTTATTCATCATAAGGAGCATGGAGTGGTGATTATCCGGGTTATTTCTTGAAGTTCTTCATCATTTTCGGGTCTAAAACATCATCAAAACCATCATCAATCAAGCTAGATCATCATCTTATCATTATTCTTGGGGTATAATAACTTTCTTCCACTGATTTTAATTACATTTTTATCATTTTATAACTTGCATGTATGATCTAAGCCATAAAAATGAGTTTTTGTAAGGATTTATACCACTTTGTTTACAAAAACGATTTTTTTATATAAACACTACTTAGATCTATGTTTTTGTGGGTAAAAGTTGTTTAGAAACCATAAAAATGATGTTTTATAAGTTATTACTGGTTGCATGTCGAGATCTTTGAGTTACAAAACGATTTTAGCAAGAAAAACACGAATCGGGAAAATGGCAGCAGCCAGGTGCGCAGCACCGGGCTGCTGACCTCCCGAAAATGTGTCGTTTACTCGTTTAAAACTTGTATTCACGTTCTGGTCTTTTGTCAATAATATTATGGGGCATAGATGAGTAAAAACAGTAATAATGGTGACATTTTGAACATTCAAATCCTTCGTTTTACTAATTTTTGGCGTTGTTTGTGTTTCGGAGGCGGATATTCTCATCGTTGTACCACCGAAGTTGTCATTCCAAATTCTGGTCAAATCAAGCGGAGTTAGCGGTATAACTTGTTACTCTTGTGAATCTTGTGATTTCATTATATGTGTATTATTCGGTTTTAGCCTTGAAAATCGGTTAGGATAAATTATTAGACCAACACTCGTGCGTTTGATCGATTTGGACAAAATGTTAAAATATAAGTAACCAAAGTATTATGTAAAGCTAAATATGGTATTATGTATTGTGTATAATGGTTTAAAATGCATTGTTGATAAGCGGAAAAGTGATTGAATAAATGGACTAATATTTTATGGCGCGGAAGCGCTGCCGAAAAATTCATCTCACAACTTTTACGACTTAAAACACTTGTGTAAATAAATTGT
Source organism: Senecio squalidus (assembly GCA_910822075.1). Taxonomy (NCBI): domain Eukaryota; kingdom Viridiplantae; phylum Streptophyta; class Magnoliopsida; order Asterales; family Asteraceae; genus Senecio; species Senecio squalidus. The sequence goes on from CAJVGC010000401.1 coordinate 11,006, forward strand.
ATACCAAAGTAACATATTATACAAGAACATTGTCTTTGGACTCAAAGACACCAACGCAATCTCGAATGTCATAATATTATTTAAATGGACATTTTAAACCTTTGCGATACTTTAAACTTCGTCTCAATTTAGTCATTGTTTTAAGTCATCAAAATGTGATTTTACGACAAACTTTATAAATGGTTTTGAAAGACATTTTACTCAAAACATTTTGGTATGAAAAGACTTCAAATTATTCTAAGTGTCAATTGGACTTTTAATTTGATTTTGACTTTAATAAGTCAACTTAATTGACATTTGACTCTTATAAGTCAACATGATTTAAATTTGACTTTCATAAGTCAACATAAATGACCTTTGACTTTCATAAGTCAACATCTTTAATCTTGGCCAACTTAATGAACATTTATATTAATAATCCTTTCGACTCGGAGTTATCATTTGCTTCCAACGGTCGCTGTTGACGTGAAAGATCGATATCTTACCGATCGGCCCTTTTCTGGCGCGGAACATCGTCTTCTTAATCCGTCATCCTTTTTCGATTTATTAAACGTTGGAATATTATATTAAACTTAATCTTAACCGACAAGGCTAAACCGGACCTAGACTTATATGGATACTGAGACTGTGTTGTTTATTGTTTAAGGCACTTAGGCGGTGGAGTTGTAGCTCTGTGTTTGGTGTACCCGATATTTGTTTGCTGAAGCTTTATCTGTGAGTTATTCGTAGCCCTTGTCTTAAATATTTTTGGGCTGTAAAGCGTATTTTATAAAATTGTCTGCTTGTATGCGGGACTTTGTTGATTATCTTGTTTACCTAGTTGAATAGGTCTGCTTTAGATTAGGAGTCTTATTTGCCTTGGTGGCACCCCTAATACACTCGTTAAGCTTTATGCCCAACGGTTTCATATTTATAGCTATATGGGTTATTATACCTAACCCTCATCGCTCGGTAGGATGCTCCTATGAGTGGATGTTATGACCGGTATATTATTCGATTACCTTTGGATTGACTCGCCTTAGAAGAGGGGAATTTATTGTGTGGTAAGGATCGAGGTGTATGACTAATCTAAGCATGGTATCCTCACTAGGGTTGAAAACAAGATACAATTCAATACGATGATTATGTTATGATTTGAAATATGGTTTTGGAAATTACCGAAACTTGTCGATGGGTCAACTTTTACTTATAAATTGCGAATAATTCACCAACATGTTGTTGATGTCGTTTTAACGCTTTGCAGGAAATTGAGGATTTCCGTGATCATGCCATAGTTTATTTTTGGATCGCTTGCTTTTGGGGAATTTGAACTTGAATTGTTTATTGTAATTTCCATGACGATCCTTTTGTTGATTTGTTTTGGAATTGTATTCGTACTTGGCGTCTCATCGCCTTGACCTATTGATGTATTTTGTAACATTTGGCATGATCAATTTAAATTTGATGTTTTGTTTATCGGTTATATTGTTGTAATCTTGACTTTGATATTATAACTGGAACATCCCGTGTTTCCGCTCTTAGCGGGGTGTGACAAAATGGCTTCAAATACTATTCTTAATACATTCTTAATGCTATTGTAACGTAGGGGATTATTTGACATCAGTATCACACACCTAAACGTAATTCTAACTCGTACTGGATGTAATCTAGGTTTTACAATAAAATAAGAGTTTTATTGGGTATAAATTGGTTTGAATAGTTGATATAGGTAATTTTAAAGTTTATTAGGCTAGTGTGGAAGTTTGGATTAGAAACGGAATTGTACGATACGGTGTTGTAATCTTTAGTTGATAAAAGTACCTATGGGTTTTTAAAATTGTGGTTTTGATTTTAAAATAGCATATCGTACAATTCCGTATCGTACTTTTATCAACTAAAGATTACAACACCGTATCGTACAATTCCGTTTCTAATCCAAACTTCCACACTACCCTAATAAACTTTAAAATTACCTATATCAACTATTCAAACCAATTTATACCCAATAAAACTCTTATTTTATTGTAAAACCTAGATTACATCCCGTACGAGTTAGAATTACGTTTAGGTGTGTGATACTGATGTCAAATAATCCCCTACGTTACAATAGATTTAAGAATGTATTAAGAATAGTATTTGAAGCCATTTAATCCATTTAAAACTAAATGAAATCAAATATACCATTTTAAAATCAAAACCCAAATTTTAAAAACCCATAGGTACTTTTATCAACTAAAGATTACAACACCGTACCGTACATTTCCGTTTCTAATCCAAACTTCCACACTACCCTAATATACTTTAAAATTACCTATATCAACTATTCAAACCAATTTATACCCAATAAAACTCTTATTTTATTGTAAAACCTAGATTACATCCCGTACGAGTTAGAATTACGTTTAGGTGTGTGATACTGATGTCAAATAATCCCCTACGTTACAATAGCATTAAGAATGTATTAAGAATAGTATTTGAAGCCATTTAATCCATTTAAAACTAAATCAAATCAAATATACCATTTTAAAATCAAAACCCAAATTTTAAAAACCCATAGGTACTTTTATCGTTCATGTTAATAAGGAGGTTCCTAAAAGTGTGTCTATGGATGCGGAGGGGTTTATGGAAGTTAGAAGAAAGAAAACAAAGGTACAGTAACCTCCAAAGAAAAAGCAACAAGTTGGAGTTAAAGTGGGCAGAAATCAGTCTAAGGAACGTGTCGAGTACAAGGAGAAAGTTTTTGCAATAAAACAGCCAAAGGCTAATGTGTCTAGTGCTAATACAAACTCATTTTCAGCTCTTAGTGATGAGGATGCGGATGGTGATAAGAATAACGATACTTCTATTCTTAATGTTAGTGACAACGAGGTTAATGAGAATTTGGTGTTGGAAACAGCTACTAGCAACTCTATAGGGGCAAGCACTCCTAATTTGGTAGTTTCCAATGTTTAACATCGCTTCATGGAATATTAGGGGTTTGAACTTCTCCGCTAAACAAAAAGAAGTGCGGCAGCTAATTTCTGAAAATAATTTGTCTATGTGTGCGATTTTGGAGTCTCATGTGATGGATTCAAATCTGCAACGGTTGTGTTCGTTTGTTTTTAAGCATTGGGAGTGGTCATCAAATGGTGCTTGGTGTAGCAAGGGTACTAGAATTATTCTTGGGTGGAATCATAATGATGTTGATGTGGTTGTCATTACTCAAGATGATCAAGCTGTTCATACCCGTATTTGGATCAAGGCGGAGAAGAAAGAGTTATTATGTTCCTTTGTTTATGCCCATAATCGGTATGAGCAGCGTAGGGCGCTGTGGGAAGGTTTGTGTAAGCATAAATTATACATTCGTGATCGTCCATGGTGTCTTATGGGTGATTTTAATGTATCTTTGTTTTTGGGGGAATCAACGGCGGGGGGCTCTAATATAGATATTGCTATGCGTGATTTCAAGCATTGTGTGGATAATCTAGAAATGTCGGATGTTCAAAAATCTGGTCTTATGTTCACATGGAATCAAAAACCTAGAGGCAAATATGGCATTCTTAAAAAGCTAGATCGGATCATGTCTAACTTGGAATTCAATGATGTTTTTGTGGGTGCTTATGCAGTTTTTAAGACTTACCGGATTTCTGATCATGCTCCTTCTATCCTCTCGCTCCCAACCATGGAAGTAACGAAACCTAAGCCTTTTAAATTTTTTAATTTTCTTACTAATCATGATAATTTTCGTACTACTGTGATGGAGTTTTGGCAGCAACGTATCAGTGGGTTTAACATGTTTAAAGTGGTTAAGAAACTCAAACTTCTTAAGAAGCCACTTCGGAAATTATTGTATGACAAGGGCAATATTTATGCTAATGTTGTTCGTTGTCGTCACGAGTTAGATGCGGTTCAGATTATGTTAGATAATGATCCGCATAACTTGGACTTGCGAGAAAAGGAAGCTGCTTGTGTTATAGCTTTTAATGAGGCGGCTGTTATGGAAGAGAAATTGTTAAGGCAGAAGGCAAAGATTGATTGGCTTAAAGAGGGTGACTTAAATTCAGCCTATTTTCATAAAGCGGTCAAAAGTCGGGTTACTAGGAGCCGGATAGATGTGGTTACTTCTAATGATGGTGTTATTTGTGCTAATGAGCAGGTGTCGATTGCTTTTGTTACACATTATGAAGCATTTCTTGGGCAGGTTGGTATTACCAATGGTTTTGTAGATGACGGTCTTTTTCCTATGAAGTTAAGTGATCTAGAAGCGACGAATATGATTAGGGAGATTACTAGACAAGAGGTTCAACAGGCTATGTTCTCTATGGGGGATGATAAGTCTCCTGGTCCGGATGGTTACACGGTAGCTTTTTTTAGGGAAGCTTGGGATATTGTGGGTGATGACATTACTAGTGCGGTTCGTGAATTTTTCATTAATGGTAAGCTGTTAAGGGAGCTTAATCATACTATTATTGCTCTTATTCCGAAAGTTAAATCACCGGTGCGTGTTAATGACTATAGACCGATTTCTTGCTGCAATGTGTTGTTTAAGTGTATTAGTAAGATTATTGCTAATAGGATTAAACTGTCGTTGAAGAATCTGGTCAGTCCAAATCAATCAGCTTTTGTCCCGGGACGACATATTACGGATAATATTCTTTTAACCCAAGAGCTTATGCATAATTACCACTTGAAGCGCGGTCCTGCTAGATGTGCGTTTAAAGTGGATATTCAAAAGGCTTATGACACGGTTGATTGGTGTTTTCTCCGCAAGGTGCTTATGGGTTTTGGGTTTCACCCTCGTATGACTAATTGGATTATGGAGTGTGTTACTACGACGTCATACTCTATTTCAATTAATGGGAATCTGCATGGGTATTTTCAAGGTAAACGGGGTCTTCGTCAAGGGGATCCGCTGTCTCCTTATTTATTTACGCTCATTATGGAGGTTCTTACTCTTATGATCAGCAGGCGAGTGGAGGAATCGGATTTATTCACGTATCATAGGTATTGTTCTAAGTTGGCGCTGATTAATTTGTGTTTTGCGGATGATCTTTTCTTATTTGCTCATGGGGATATTGATTCGGCTATGTTTATCAAGGAGGCTCTGGATGAGTTCTCGAATGCTTCTGGTTTGGTTCCTAGTCTTCCTAAGAGTACAGCTTATTTCTGTAATGTTCCTAATCAGATTAAAGCTTCTATTCTTAGTATTTTACCTTTTGCGGAAGGGTCGATGCCAGTTAAATATCTGGGTGTTCCTTTGGTCTCTTCGAGTTTAAAGTTCCGAGATTGTAAGGAGCTTGTTGAACGGGTTCAGAATCGGATGGAGGATTGGAAAAATAAGTCGCTTTCTATTGCTGGTCGGTTGCAACTTATTTCATCTGTGATAGGCTCTATGCATGTGTTTTGGGCTTCTGCTTTTATTATTCCGTCTAGAGTTCTTCATGATATTGAGCAGCTCATGCGTGGGTTTCTTTGGTGTCAAGGTAACTTCAAGCGGGGTAAAGCTAAAGTTGCATGGGATGTTGTATGCCTTCCTAAGCGTGAAGGTGGTCTTGGTATTCGAAGACTGGATGCTTTTAATTCTGCTTTGATGGTGTCTCATATGTGGAAACTCGTTACTCTTAAGCAGTCTCTTTGGGTGAAATGGATTCATATGTATAAATTGAAGGGGCGTAGCTTTTGGGATATTCCTATGCGGGGTGCTATGTCATGGAGTTGGAGGAAGTTGCTACAACTCAGACCTTTAGTTCGTAATTCGTTTTGGACTAAGATTGGTGAGGGGCTGTCCGTTTCGCTTTGGTTTGATAAATGGTGTGCTGAAGGCCCTTTATGCTTGGTTATTTCTATGCGTGATGTATATGCAGCGGGTTTAAATCCATCTTCAAAGGTATGTGATATTGTTCATAATGGGCAATGGAATTGGCCGATGTCTCTATTGGTTAAATATCCATTTCTTGATGCTTGTTCGGTTCCCCTTAATGTGAATGCTCCGGATGTGCTGGTTTGGCGGGATAGACATGAGAACTTACAGAAGTTCTCGGTGTCTCAAGTTTGGTCTTCTATTCGTCCTAGGGAGGCTAAGGTTTTGTGGTACGATCTGGTTTGGTTTTCTGCTTGTATTCCAAGACATGCGTTTCACTTTTGGCTGGTTATTCAAAGGAAGCTCAAAACGCAGGATCGGATTTGTAGTTGGGATGTTGCTCCTAATCTTGCCTCGGTTTGTTCCCTTTGCGAGTTACAATCTGATTCACATGAGCACCTCTTTTTTGCTTGCCCATTTTCGCAAAGAGTTTGGGATTATATGAGGAGTTTGGCTGAAATTCCGTCGTTATCTACTGATGTGTTCTCTATTATTGACATTCTATTACCATCTGCTAAGAAGAGAACATCATGGAGCATTGTTGCAAAGTTGGTGCTTGAGGCTGCTACATATTTCATTTGGCAAGAACGAAATCGGAGGCTGTTCAAGAACATCAAACGGACGTCGAATCAGGTTATTGAATGTATTTCTGCTTCGGTGCGTCTTAAGCTTATGTCATGCAAGTTCAAGCGCTCTGAAGATAGTGAGAAGATGGCTAGGAAGTGGGATCTTCCCGATTTGATTTTTATCATGTAATGGCTGCTTAGTTGTGATGTTTATGTTCCGTTAGGTGTTGTACCTAGTGGAACTTTTTGTGGTTATGGTTTTGTTTAGTTGTAATTCGTATGGCATGTCATTCGAATTTTAGTAGTTCAAGCTATGCTTGAGGTTAATGTGACATTCAGTCACATTCCATTGTACTTATTTGGTTTTTGGTGTAATATAATTTACCGGGGTCTATTGTCCCTTTTACCCAAAAAAAAAACTAAAGATTACAACACCGTACCGTACAATTCCGTTTCTAATCCAAACTTCCACACTACCCTAATAAACTTCAAAATTACCTATATCAACTATTCAAACCAATTTATACCTTATAAAACTCTTATTTTATTGTAAAACCTAGATTACATCCCGTACGAGTTAGAATTACGTTTAGGTGTGTGATACTGATGTCAAATAATCCCCTACGTTACAATAGCATTAAGAATGTATTAAGAATAGTATTTGAAGCCATTTAATCCATAAAAACTCAATCAAATCAAATATACCATTTTAAAATCAAAACCCAAATTTTAAAAACCCATAGGTACTTTTATCAACTAAAGATTACAACACCGTATCGTACAATTCCGTTTCTAATCCAAACTTCCACACTAGCCTGATAAACTTTAAAATTACCTATATCAACTATTCAAACCAATTTATACCTTATAAAACTCTTATTTTATTGTAAAACCTAGATTACATCCCGTACGAGTTAGAATTACGTTTAGGTGTGTGATACTGATGTCAAATAATCCCCTACGTTACAATAGCATTAAGAATGTATTAAGAATAGTATTTGAAGCCATTTAATCCATAAAAACTCAATCAAATCAAATATACCATTTTAAAATCAAAACCCAAATTTTAAAAACCCATAGGTACTTTTATCAACTAAAGATTACAACACCGTACCGTACAATTCCGTTTCTAATCCAAACTTCCACACTAGCCTAATAAACTTTAAAATTACCTATATCAACTATTCAAACCAATTTATACCCAATAAAACTCTTATTTTATTGTAAAACCTAGATTACATCCCGTACGAGTTAGAATTACGTTTAGGTGTGTGATACTGATGTCAAATAATCCCCTACGTTACAATAGCATTAAGAATGTATTAAGAATAGTATTTGAAGCCATTTAATCCATTTAAAACTAAATCAAATCAAATATACCATTTTAAAATCAAAACCCAAATTTTAAAAACCCATAGGTACTTTTATCAACTAAAGATTACAACACCGTACCGTACAATTCCGTTTCTAATCCAAACTTCCACACTACCCTAATAAACTTTAAAATTACCTATATCAACTATTCAAACCAATTTATAAGGTGCTGGTGTAAAAGTTTAAAACCCTAATTTTAAATTAGGGTTTCTTGTTGTGTGCAGCTTTAATTGGGTATGTTTGGTTTGATTTCGTGGTTGGGGTTATGGAGAGGGGTTTTCTTGCAAGTGGTGATAAAACAAACAAACAAGGTGTGGTTTCAAATAAACCTGCTGATGCTAATGTGATTCTCGAGGGTATTGCAAAACGAGTAAGGAATATTGATGGTAATATTAATCTTCGTAAGAGTATCTTACGCAAACCTATTCGTGATGCACCTATTATATTTCCGAGTAGTGGTAATAAGGTGGGTTTCGAGGCTGTGAATGGAAGTAATCCAACTAGTGAACGAGATGGCCCTCAAGAGTATGTTAATGTTGCTGCTAGTTCGTGCATGAGCAGCTCATATGCGAGTTTGCTTAGTCCTATTGCTCCAAGTAACAAGGTTCAATTCCGTACCCTTGTTAATGATGAAAAGATTGAAGCATTTGATTGTGTTCTCCCTAGAGCCGTGGCTGCTAAGATCATATGTAGGTACGAGAACTCCATCGTAGGTTTTTTTGTTGGTAAAGATCCTTCATTTCCCGTGGTTAAACAATATGTTGAGAATTCTTGGCGGAAATTTGGCTTTGCTAGGATTACTAGAAATGATGATGGAGTATATCTGTTTAAATTTGCGTCTAAATGTGGTATGGAGCAAGTGTTGGAGAAAGGGCCTTGGTTGATCCGAAAATCACCTATAATTCTCAACAAATGGTCCCATACAGTTTCCTTGACGAAAGGAGAGGTTACCAAGGTTCCCGTTTGGGTAAAATTGTACAATGTTCCTATTCTTGCTTACTCGGAGGATGGTCTGAGTTTGATTGCTACTCAAATTGGTAAGCCTATCATGCTTGATACGTTTACTAGTGATATGTGTGTTGATTCATGGGGTAGAATTAGTTTTGCACGGGCTTTGATTGAGATTGATGCGGCTGTTGGTTTAAAAAAGGAGGTTAGCATGGCGATTCCTTCTGCGGAGGGGGCTGGTTATATTAAGGAGACTATTCGTGTTGAGTATGAGTGGAAACCTCCTCATTGTGTTTATTGTCAAAGTTTTGGTCATGAGTCTAAATTGTGCCCTAAACATGCTCCTGAGGAGATTGTTACTAATTCAGCTAGGGATGTGAAGGCTAATGATAGGGAAGAAAATGGTGATGGATTTACGGATGTTAAGAGCCGTAAGAAGAAGAAGGGAGCTGGTCCAAAGGAATTTATGGGTCTTTTACTGAATAAACCTAACTCTAAAGTACTTTGGCAGAAAAAGAAAAGTGGGAAGTCCACTGAGGGGCCTAAACAATCCACTGGGGTTAACCCAAATGTTCCTGTCGCGAATCCGTTTGCTGGTTTAACTGTGGATCATATTGTAATTACGGATACTGATTCTGGCATTATTGGGGAAAAGAACAAAGGTGTTGCGGTCTCGAGTAGTTCGGGTGCTTCGGTTGATGCTCCAGGCAAGGATAAAAAGGATGGTAGTTCTCAGAGTTCGAAAAAAAATTGGGATAATTGTATCAATGCTTCTGATACGTCTGAGGATGAAGGGGGATATGGTTCGTATAGGGGTGAGGGTCAACAGCTTGAAGATGAAGATTACGGTTATGATGGTTATGATGGCTATGAAGACCAAGTAGTTGATCTTCAGGGTTCTCTTCAAGAGTTTCGTGATTTCCATCATAGTAGGAAGGGTAGAAAGTGATAGCGTTCAGGGTAGTTTTTAAGAGAGGCACGTCTCTCTTATGTAGGTTTTTGGTTTTGTGATTTTATTTTGGTTGTTGCCCATGCAATGGGTTGAGATATAGGATTTCCCCTATATCCATTGTACTTCAACGCTCTTTTTTGGTTATATAATTTACCGGGGTGAAATCCCTTTTACCAAAAAAAAAAAAAAAACCAATTTATACCTTATAAAACTCTTATTTTATTGTAAAACCTAGATTACATCCCGTACGAGTTAGAATTACGTTTAGGTGTGTGATACTGATGTCAAATAATCCCCTACGTTACAATAGCATTAAGAATGTATTAAGAATAGTATTTGAAGCCATTTAATCCATAAAAACTCAATCAAATCAAATATACCATTTTAAAATCAAAACCCAAATTTTAAAAACCCATAGGTACTTTTATCAACTAAAGATTACAACACCGTATCGTACAATTCCGTTTCTAATCCAAACTTCCACACTAGCCTAATAAACTTTAAAATTACCTATATCAACTATTCAAACCAATTTATACCTTATAAAACTCTTATTTTATTGTAAAACCTAGATTACATCCCGTACGAGTTAGAATTACGTTTAGGTGTGTGATACTGATGTCAAATAATCCCCTACGTTACAATAGCATTAAGAATGTATTAAGAATAGTATTTGAAGCCATTTAATCCATAAAAACTCAATCAAATCAAATATACCATTTTAAAATCAAAACCCAAATTTTAAAAACCCATAGGTACTTTTATCAACTAAAGATTACAACACCGTACCGTACAATTCCGTTTCTAATCCAAACTTCCACACTAGCCTAATAAACTTTAAAATTACCTATATCAACTATTCAAACCAATTTATACCCAATAAAACTCTTATTTTATTGTAAAACCTAGATTACATCCCGTACGAGTTAGAATTACGTTTAGGTGTGTGATACTGATGTCAAATAATCCCCTACGTTACAATAGCATTAAGAATGTATTAAGAATAGTATTTGAAGCCATTAATCCATTTAAAACTAAATCAAATCAAATATACCATTTTAAAATCAAAACCCAAATTTTAAAAACCCATAGGTACTTTTATCAACTAAAGATTACAACACCGTACCGTACAATTCCGTTTCTAATCCAAACTTCCACACTACCCTAATAAACTTTAAAATTACCTATATCAACTATTCAAACCAATTTATACCCAATAAAACTCTTATTTTATTGTAAAACCTAGATTACATCCCGTACGAGTTAGAATTACGTTTAGGTGTGTGATACTGATGTCAAATAATCCCCTACGTTACAATAGCATTAAGAATGTATTAAGAATATTATTTGAAGCCATTTAATCCATTTAAAACTAAATCAAATCAAATATACCATTTTAAAATCAAAACCCAAATTTTAAAAACCCATAGGTACTTTTATCAACTAAAGATTACAACACCGTATCGTACAATTCCGTTTCTAATCCAAACTTCCACACTACCCTAATAAACTTTAAAATTACCTATATCAACTATTCAAACCAATTTATACCCAATAAAACTCTTATTTTATTGTAAAACCTAGATTACATCCCGTACGAGTTAGAATTACGTTTAGGTGTGTGATACTGATGTCAAATAATCCCCTACGTTACAATAGCATTAAGAATGTATTAAGAATAGTATTTGAAGCCATTTAATCCATTTAAAACTAAATCAAATCAAATATACCATTTTAAAATCAAAACCCAAATTTTAAAAACCCATAGGTACTTTTATCAACTAAAGATTACAACACCGTACCGTACAATTCCGTTTCTAATCCAAACTTCCACACTACCCTAATAAACTTTAAAATTACCTATATCAACTATTCAAACCAATTTATACCCTATAAAACTCTTATTTTATTGTAAAACCTAGATTACATCCCGTACGAGTTAGAATTACGTTTAGGTGTGTGATACTGATGTCAAATAATCCCCTACGTTACAATAGCATTAAGAATGTATTAAGAATAGTATTTGAAGCCATTTAATCCATTAAAACTCAATCAAATCAAATATACCATTTTAAAATCAAAACCCAAATTTTAAAAACCCATAGGTACTTTTATCAACTAAAGATTACAACACCGTATCGTACAATTCCGTTTCTAATCCAAACTTCCACACTAGCCTAATAAACTTTAAAATTACCTATATCAACTATTCAAACCAATTTATACCCTATAAAACTCTTATTTTATTGTAAAACCTAGATTACATCCCGTACGAGTTAGAATTACGTTTAGGTGTGTGATACTGATGTCAAATAATCCCCTACGTTACAATAGCATTAAGAATGTATTAAGAATAGTATTTGAAGCCATTTAATCCATTAAAAACTAAATCAAATCAAATATACCATTTTAAAATCAAAACCCAAATTTTAAAAACCCATAGGTACTTTTATCAACTAAAGATTACAACACCGTACCGTACAATTCCGTTTCTAATCCAAACTTCCACACTAGCCTAATAAACTTTAAAATTACCTATATCAACTATTCAAACCAATTTATACCCAATAAAACTCTTATTTTATTGTAAAACCTAGATTACATCCCGTACGAGTTAGAATTACGTTTAGGTGTGTGATACTGATGTCAAATAATACCCTACGTTACAATAGCATTAAGAATGTATTAAGAATAGTATTTGAAGCCATTTAATCCATTTAAAACTAAATCAAATCAAATATACCATTTTAAAATCAAAACCCAAATTTTAAAAACCCATAGGTACTTTTATCAACTAAAGATTACAACACCGTACCGTACAATTCCGTTTCTAATCCAAACTTCCACACTAGCCTAATAAACTTTAAAATTACCTATATCAACTATTCAAACCAATTTATACCCAATAAAACTCTTATTTTATTGTAAAACCTAGATTACATCCCGTACGAGTTAGAATTACGTTTAGGTGTGTGATACTGATGTCAAATAATCCCCTACGTTACAATAGCATTAAGAATGTATTAAGAATAGTATTTGAAGCCATTTAATCCATTTAAAACTAAATGAAATCAAATATACCATTTTAAAATCAAAACCCAAATTTTAAAAACCCATAGGTACTTTTATCAACTAAAGATTACAACACCGTATCGTACAATTCCGTTTCTAATCCAAACTTCCACACTAGCCTAATAAACTTTAAAATTACCTATATCAACTATTCAAACCAATTTATACCCAATAAAACTCTTATTTTATTGTAAAACCTAGATTACATCCCGTACGAGTTAGAATTACGTTTAGGTGTGTGATACTGATGTCAAATAATCCCCTACGTTACAATAGCATTAAGAATGTATTAAGAATAGTATTTGAAGCCATTTAATCCATTTAAAACTAAATCAAATCAAATATACCATTTTAAAATCAAAACCCAAATTTTAAAAACCCATAGGTACTTTTATCAACTAAAGATTACAACACCGTACCGTACAATTCCGTTTCTAATCCAAACTTCCACACTACCCTAATAAACTTTAAAATTACCTATATCAACTATTCAAACCAATTTATACCCTATAAAACTCTTATTTTATTGTAAAACCTAGATTACATCCCGTACGAGTTAGAATTACGTTTAGGTGTGTGATACTGATGTCAAATAATCCCCTACGTTACAATAGCATTAAGAATGTATTAAGAATAGTATTTGAAGCCATTTAATCCATTTAAAACTAAATCAAATCAAATATACCATTTTAAAATCAAAACCCAAATTTTAAAAACCCATAGGTACTTTTATCAACTAAAGATTACAACACCGTATCGTACAATTCCGTTTCTAATCCAAACTTCCACACTAGCCTAATAAACTTTAAAATTACCTATATCAACTATTCAAACCAATTTATACCCAATAAAACTCTTATTTTATTGTAAAACCTAGATTACATCCCGTACGAGTTAGAATTACGTTTAGGTGTGTGATACTGATGTCAAATAATCCCCTACGTTACAATAGCATTAAGAATGTATTAAGAATAGTATTTGAAGCCATTTAATCCATTTAAAACTAAATCAAATCAAATATACCATTTTAAAATCAAAACCCAAATTTTAAAAACCCATAGGTACTTTTATCAACTAAAGATTACAACACCGTATCGTACAATTCCGTTTCTAATCCAAACTTCCACACTACCCTAATAAACTTTAAAATTACCTATATCAACTATTCAAACCAATTTATACCCAATAAAACTCTTATTTTATTGTAACCTAGATTACATCCCGTACGAGTTAGAATTACGTTTAGGTGTGTGATACTGATGTCAAATAATCCCCTACGTTACAATAGCATTAAGAATGTATTAAGAATAGTATTTGAAGCCATTTAATCCATTTAAAACTAAATGAAATCAAAT
>CAJVGC010000402.1:0-20658 GCA_910822075.1 Senecio squalidus
AATCCCATTCAACAACCGAAAGATAAATAGTTTAATACATCGACACAAGATTAAAATGTTTCATAAGAATTCCCCCAAAAATAACTGGCCAAAGTCTTTTCCCAACAACGTCCTCACACGACCGTTTTGACCCGTCCACGCCATGCATCATGAGCTTACACTAATTTCCTGAAACATAAGATAAAGTGTCAACTACGAAAACGCAGTGAGTGAGTTACAGTTTGAATAGTTGGCATAAAAGTATGAGTAAAGTATATAAAGTAAAAGTTTTCCCATTAGGGAGATTAGCGGAGAAAAGTCGCTTAAAGAGTTTATATACTTGTAAAGTTTAAGTAACGGGCGAATTGTGCCCTAACTTGTAAAGACTAAATAGAATCAAATTAGTCATATAGTAAAGCGGATAACAATCGCTAAAAGTTTATAAGTTTATGCGTAAGTAACTAAATAGATTTCTTGTATCAACCACTTGGCATCTATAACTAAGTGTTCACACTAATCCGATTATCAACCGAGCGGCCCCAACTTCCCGCCTCTCAAACGGAAAGTTAAAAGAGAGAAATTCAGTAATATGTACTTAGACTGCCATCTAAGCAAGGATTGGTTATTTCCTAAGTATCGATACCCATAATTACTATACGGCTTAAGTAGTTAATAGTGTGTAAGAGAGAAACTAAAACATAAGTGGGCACTATGAAATTTTATTATAAAAGAGAGAGAATCACATCACTTAGAAACGTGTCATAGGTCCATCAAGGGTCGGTTACGCATACAAGTATCAATAAATAGTTGAATTAAAGAGATGAAACAACAGTATAAATAGAGAAAGAATGTTTTACGCATAAGAGGTTAAGTAGACGTTTCAGTGTCAAAGTTTTGATAAAGTCAAAGTTTAATAAATCAAAGTTTAAGTATTGAAAGTTGTTTTATAAAGTATATCATGCAATTAATCTTATGTTTCCCCCAAAATGTAAAACATATAAATGAGGGGTTGTAACTCACGGATTGCGAAGAGATCGGAAACTTGGAAATTCGGTCGAAATGTGTAAGCCGGGAATCACGGATTGCCTATTAATACCAAGGTAATTTAATGAGTTTATATTATTAGGTTCTTATATAATAATATAGGTAAACTGTCATTAAAGTGTAAGTGTCAAATTTGAATATCGTCAAAATGGTCCAAAAAGGTAATTGTCACGATTATGTCCGAAAGTTTGATTTAACGTTTTAGATTATTATATCTTAAGTGCTTTTGCTCGCTGAGGTGATTTACAATTTCTGAGGAAATTTGGGCAGCGCTTCCGCGCCCAAATTTCACATCCAAAAATTATAAACCAATTCCGCTCACAAATCACCTAAAATACAATAATACATATATTATAGCTTATTAATAGTCCAAATAGTCCACACAAGTCACTTTTATTATAGATTTTGTTTATCTCAGTCCCTCTATGATTTTGGTAAAAGTCCAGAACGTATACACAACTTTTAATCGAGTAAAACGACGATTTTCGGGAGGACAGCAGCCCGGTGCTGCGCACCTGGGCACAGGTGCGGCGCACCTGGCTGCTGTCACAATCCTGTTTTGTGTTTTTCTTGCGTAAAACGTTTTGTGACTTATAGATTTTAACATGCAACCAGTATATACCATATAAAATAAGGTTTTATCAGTTTCTAAACAACTTTAAACCACAAAAATGTAGATCTAATTACTTTTTAGTTAAAAATCGTTTTTGTAAGAAAAGTGTCATAAAACCTCATAAAAACCTTTCTTTGTTGTTTAGATTGAACATGCACTTAGTAAATAACATTAAAACAACATTTTAACAGTTTCACAGTTGTTTTTATCCACAGATTCGTGGATCTAAAGAGCATTTCGGTTAAAAACGTTTTTGACCGTAAAAAGTCATAGATTTATGAAAAATCATATTTTTAACCGTTAGATCTTACATGCAAATGAATATTAATGTAAGAATAGTTAAAGTATAGAGATCTACCGAAGGAAAAGTTTAGATGGAGAGTTTTGGCCGGATTCTTGCTCCAAAACTCTTTACAACCGTGGTCCTTTTTGACAAAAACGATACCCGTGGCTTTGTTTGATGTTTGGAACGATTTGTATGGATTGAAAATGGTTTATGGTGGTGGAAAGTCACTGGTGTTCTTGAGCTTTTAGAGAGAAAATGGAGAGAAAAGTGTGTGTGTGTGTGTTTTATGTTTTGATTAAAATGAATAAGAAAAATGAAAAGAAAAGATAATAGGGTGTGGGGGGTAACAAACCTGGTCTTGGGACAGGTGATGGACAGTAAAGGGTCGTTTTCTATTGGCCAAAGTGGGTGGTGGTGGTGTAAAACGAGAAAAGGACCAAATGTGTAATATTTTTGAAAACCTGGCGCTAGGTGCGGCGCACCACCTCACTGGGTGCGGCGCACCGGGCCATTTTTGGTCATTTTGAGTTTTTCGTTTTTGCGTTATTGCTTCGTTGGACCTTTTTGTTAATTATAAGTTGTCGGTTATGATTAGTTATGAACTTAGGAAAGTTCAATAGGTATTTTCTTGGTATTAGGACTTATAATTTTGATTCCGGAAGTTATTTCGACACTAGTTCCGATAAAGTATAGATTCAAAAGTTACGAACCAAAATAGAGCGAACGAGACAAAGAAGTAACTAACGTTTCGAATTGATATCACAACAGAATAAGTACCTGGATTTTGACGGTTGTCACAAATAAAAAATCTATTAAAAGATTATGTTGTACTTATCCTTATCTTTATCTTTATCCTTATCTTTATCCTTATCTTTATTTACTTGCATTTCTTCGTCCAAATTTCCACTTTCCGATCATATTCAACCTGTCACTTGAATAAAATACTTTTCACATAATTAAATGTAAATATCCTATCCTGTCCATCATGATTAAATACGAAAATGACCAAATATCGCATATAAATATCTATATAAATATGCGATATCAAATCCCCCCAAACTTGCCTTTTTGCTTGCCCTCAAGCAAAAACTGTTTTAAAAGTAATTGTCAAAGCCAAAAATTAACATAACCAAACACCTCACGATTTTTATGGGAAGTAAAATCACACAATCTCTCAAACTAATCTAAAAGGGTGTGTAAAATATCTCTGTAGAATCGTTCAATTGCTCAGTCATGGTGAATATTCTATCATAGGCTTGATAATGTATCAAATCTCCACCACTAGAGTCTAGGTACAACTAAACGGGGACTTTTATTCGGGTTATAACGTACAGGTAAAGACATGTGAAAATATATAATATGGAGTGTAAATGGGTTATATAAAAATATACAAAAAGCTTAGATTAAATCCGAACTAAATATAATCTCTAACGTACTGGATTGCTCAATTTCTCTTCAACTTATACTTTCTCTTCTCCTCCAAATATACATGCATCGTAAATAATACACGACTCATAATACACTATTTCTCTTAAAATCTACAACTAATTTTTTTTTCGCTTTTCTGTTTTTCCGATTTTTTTCTTTTTCACTTTTTTTTTTCTTTCAGCCTAGTACATGCCTTACAAAATAATTTTTTTTTCTCGTGGTAAGTAAACATGCTCAAAAGGCTAATAATCACTATATTTTTTTTCCTTTTTCTCTACTATTTCTCCAAATACAATAATAATACAAGGCAATAATATAACTTTTCTCCAATGCCTTAATAAACTTCAACTTCACTTAATATAATAATAGCAATCAATAAAATCAGTTCAGACTTAATCTAAAAAGAAACGAAATTAAGGCGAGTGTACAAAATAATATAGTAGTGTTTAGAAACGAAACGGTTTAGGCGCAAAGGGGTTTAACTAGAGTTTCTAACACTAAAAGTAAGTGTTACAAGGGTTAAGCGGAAAATATATAAAAAGAAACGAAAAATGGCTAACAAATGGTTAATCCTAATTTGCCCCTAAGTTGTACCAAATCACACTAAGTTACCCTAATGCAATTGCTCATACGTGGTCTCGAAATGTATAACAATGTCAAGTTCTAAAGTCATCAACCATCGGCACACTCAAAGAAACGAAAAAGTAGCATTAAAAATGAATGCTTTCAATAGGCTCAAAAATCTCACTATTTTCTCGAGTGGGGTAAAAATGCGTCTGGTTATGCTTACAGTTTAAAGTGTTTACCGACTAGACACGTTATATTTTTTTGGTTTTTTCAATTTTTCAATTTTTTTGGATTTTCTGGTTTTTTTCTGACTCAAAAATGTACAAAAAGAACACAATTCAACACGATGGAAACTAAGCTAAGGGTCGAAAGATAAAATATAAAATTTCCCGATTACCCCCCCCCCCCCCCCCCCAAACTTAAGTAACACATTGTCCCTAATGTGTTAACGACTAAAAACTAAGGGAAATTATACAAAAAAACTAATAAGAAAAAGAATATACAAAAATAAGAAAAAAAAGAAAATAGAACCCGGTTGTAGATATCGAATATTTCTTGTGAAAATGCTTTACTGATCTGAATGCTAGTCCCAAAACCGGTTGTTGAACTTACTTCAAATCTATAAAAAACTAAAAGAGAAAAACTAAAAACAAATATTAAAAACACAAAAGAAAAAAATTAAAAAAATAAAAATAAAAAATAAAAAATAAAAAATTACAAATTACAAATTACGACAGAATAAAAAATAGTAGACTATTTTTTAAACTCTAATAGAGGAGAAAGGTAAACAGTAACTTTACAAAATTTTAAAAAAAACTAAAATTTTTTGTTTTTTTTTTTTTTTTTTTATACCTACCTTAATAAAAACTAAAAAGTAAAAGGTTAAAAAAATCCTAAAGAAAAGGTGACGAAATAAAAATTAAACTTAAAAATGGGAAAAAAAAGTTACGATGGAATAAAAAAAAAATAGTAGACTATTTATTATTTTCTAATTGGAAACCATGTGTAAACAATAACTTTACAAAAATTTAAAAAAATTTACAAATTTTTTTTTTTCGGTTTTATAAATTTTTTTGGTTTTTTCGTTGATTTTCTTGGTACCTAAAAGTTGAAACTAAAAAAGAAAATGTAAAAAAAAAACACCTATATAAAAAAAAAAAAAAAAAAAAATGAAAAATGGAAAAAAAATTAACTACGAAAAAGTAAAAACAAAACCCGGGTTGCCTCCCGAGAAGCGCTTGTTTTTCGAACGAGTCTTTAGCTTGACTCGAAATGCTCCGACTTATGCCTTTATGTAAAGGTCGAGATATCTCTCGTCTTTCTTTCCCACATGTTCTTCCAATCGTACGATTTCTTCATTCGGTTCATGTCCAAAATTGTCGCCAAAAATAAGTGCTTCCTTTCCAACATCGGACATCTTATTTCGCTTCACCCAAGCATCGTACCACTCTCGAGCCTCGGAAAATAGTACTCTGTCATCTCTACGTTTTGCGAACTCGCACATGTTGTCACATTTGCTTTCATTGAATTTATTGTTCTTAAACTCGCTTTGCGATGTGTCATTTCCGATATCCTCAAATTCCTGCAAAAAATTTTTTTTTCCCTGACAAGTAAGAGAAAATAAATCAAAAGGGTCGTGAGAGATACCTTGACAGTTTTCAGCTAACGACAAAAACGCTCCCGAATTATTTATCAAATACTCGAGTTCAAGTAAAACCAAATCGAGATCAGATGTTTCATGCTTCGTGTGTGGGTTAAACTTTTCGAATTCCGTTAGCTCCCTTTTTAAGATGGGATCAAAATCCTCGAGCTCCTCATCTTCCTCATCGTTAACCGCAATCTTTCCTTCACGCATTTCCTGCACATCTTCAAGAAAAGCATACTCTAAATGTACCGGTAGTGGTTTAAGCTCCAAGTCAGTAGGTGGTTTTTCAATTGAGGACTTGATCCTCAAGCTCTGGTCCAGTTTCAGTTCATCCTTAACTTCAATCTCCACTTCTTCGATCTTCTCGTCCTTCAGTTCCTCCTCCAAGCTAGCTTCTATCTCCAAAATTTCCTGCCAATCTAGATCATCAAAAACATCAATCATAAAACAGGTTTCATCAGTAGTTGAACCTATAGTAGCTGGTACTGCAACGGCTGCAGCCCGTCGGTGCATCGACATGTCCAATGGATCCATAGCCGGTTGTGGTTCCAGTTTGTCTTCACAAACTAACTCTTCGACTTCGGATTATGTAGTGCTTCCTCCTCTTTCTGAAGATGTGATATCTTCAAATTTCACTGGTGAGAACGGTCCAAAACCTGGTGGTGTCTGAATCAATATGTTTCCTTTCTTCTTGCCTCGCTTCTTTGATACTCCTGGATTGGATTTTGGACTCGCGAGTGGTAATCCCGAAGCCCTCGTGTTCATCCACTAGTTGAATACCTGAAAAAGATAAAAACAAGAAAAGCGTAAAATGTACCGGTGTTATGACAATTTAAAGTAACTTCTAAGTAAATAAATACTCAAAAGGATCGTATCACAAATTCGAAACAAAAAAAACGAAAAATCAATCCCCGGCGCGGCGCCAAAAACTTGATGTGTAAAATCTAGTCTTAAATTTAACCGACTATTTCACGCAATTACACACTTATAGGCAGTGGACCTATTCGTATGTAATATAGTTTAATAGTAAGTATAGGTTCGTTCGCAGGGACTAATTTGTTTTTATATTCGAATAAATAATACTAAGAGTATTTGGGGGGTTTTTTATCGTAACAAAAGCTTGCAAGTAATTAATAAAAAGAGTGATTAATTAAAATCGAGCGAAAAGTAATTGATTAGATCAAATAATAAAGAGAATACACTTGTTTGACACTTCACCTATTTTCCGTTAATTTTACGAGATCGATTGTTGTTTCAACTTCTAAGATATAATAAAAGTCCTTCCGAATCTTTTATTAACTTTAATTATCTCTACTTACACCGTTCCTTCCGAATACAGTTAATAAATATTAATAATCAAGCACTAAGTATCAAGCCTGTTTTTAGCGATTTAACCTTATAGAGTTTCCTTCCGAATAACTCCTCTAATTATCAAGTCCTTCCGAATCTTAATACTTAGACCTACTCACTTAAATTTAATTACCTAAGTTGTTATTACTAAGTCATTCCGAATCTTAATAATTTTAAATCGATTATTGACCGACCGATTACTTCATAAAACTTATCTAATCTATCTAGATTCCTTCCGAATACCTAGAATGTTGATTAAACAAATTATATATAAACAACTATAATAACATATTAAAATTTAAGCAAATAAGGATCGACGGTTAAACACAAAAACATAAAACAACCGAAAACGTTAAATAAGCATCAAATAGGATCCGTTGTTCAAACAAGCATAAAGAGAATTAGTTACTCATGATCAAGTCTGAAAAAGCAATTAAATTGTTAGAAAACATGCTGGAAAAATAATGCAAAACAAGAAAAGAACAAACGAAGAAAATCGCCGAACGTGTCGTAATCGCCGATTGCCGAAAATATGATCTTCCGTGCCTTGAACCTTTCTTCTAAATGTAATAACAACTCCAGAGACGTGAGAATAATAATGGAATGAATGATTCATCTGGATGTTTTAGGGTTGTATTTATAGGAAAAAACTAGATAGAATTCGTGTTTGAGTCGAATTACAAATCTATTAAAAGATTATGTTGTACTTATCCTTATCTTTATCTTTATCCTTATCTTTATCCTTATCTTTATTTACTTGCATTTCTTCGTCCAAATTTCCACTTTCCGATCATATTCAACCTGTCACTTGAATAAAATACTTTTCACACAATTAAATGTAAAAATCCTATCCTGTCCATCATGATTAAATACGAAAATGACCAAATATCGCATATAAATATCTATATAAATATGCGATATCAGGTATCTAATGAAATTGTTGAAGAAATTCGTGAACTGAGGCTTACTCGAGGTGATGAACTTGAAGTTATGAGAAACAGACTCGATTTGGATAAAGAAAAGGGGCAAAAAAGAGAGGAAAGAAAGAGAAAAAAAAAAAGGAAGAGCGTGAGGTAAAGAAGATGCAACTTGTCCTTCTCAATACACAGGTAGCAAAGGAGAATGATGAGGTTAGTAAGGACTACCTATGTATATTTCCAAGTTGTCAACGGCTGTCAAGTTGTCAGCGGCCGTCAAGCTGTCAACGGCTGTCAAGCTGTCAGCGGCTGTCAAGCTGTCAGCGGCTGTCAAGCTGTTGGCGGCTGTCAAGATGTTGGCGGCTGTCAAGCTGTCGGCGGCTGTCAAGCTGTCGGCGTCTGTCAAGTTGTCGGCGCCTGTCAAGCTGTCGGCGCATGTCAAGCTGTCGGCGTCTGTCAAGCTGTCAGCGCCGTCCAAGTTGTCAGCGCCTGTCCAAGTTGTCAGCGCCAGCGCCTGTCAAGCTGTCAGGGCTTGTCAAGTTGTCAGCGCTTGTCAAGTTGTCAGCGCCTGTCTAAGTTGTCAACACCTGTCAAGTTTTCAGCGCCTGTCAAGTTGTCTGTCAGCGTCTCTCAAGTTGTCAGCGCCTGTCATTTGAAGCGCCTGTCTTATTGGTTGACGTCCCGTCATAATGGCGCTTCATGAGTGCTTTATTGTCGTCATAATAGTAAGGCGTTACATATACTAGGGATTGATGATTAAGGCAGCTCAAGTATTCATGATCATCATTAATGGACCAACGTTCCATATATTTGAGACTGGCCATATAAATACATGGCCCAAATTATTGTCGATCTTATCTCATCTCAACTGACACTTACTAAACCTTAAACATAGAGTTCATACACTCTTGCCTTCATCCTCAACCTTGATCACCCTAGGTTCGTCAAGAACTTGTTTAGTTTGCACTGTGATCATCACAAGAGATCTAAGGTTGACATCACCTAAACCCTAATCCTTGTGTTTGACAATCGTTGCTCGAACATTGGCGCCATCCGTGGGACACGTTTTTTAACGGCGTTTCACTTTTCCCAATTCCTTTTTTTTCTTTCTTTCTATGTAATCTACCGTTTCCATGGAGGAAACAAATTCATCGCAGGTCATTTCTTCAGCGCCATAAATAACCACTACCGTGACTACCACTGCACCGGAAACAGTGATGACTTCACCTCCTGCTTTTCCTCCATCACCTGTTCGTACCACAATGCCAGAACCATACGTCGATTATGAGTGGACGTTGTCGGATCTAAGGTCGACACGAGGGTATCCCTCTTTAATAAGTCCCATTTTTTCCACAAGGTTGGCGGGAACAAGTATGTTTACTTCACCGCCGCCAGTGACATCCATCCCTCCATTTCAGCCTCTTTTGTCCCACGGGACAAGCTCGCAAGAGGATGGCACGGATCTTGTAAGACAACCTGTTTCGATTGCCTCCCAGCCTACTACTCAAGGGGTTCAGGAGGATCCCATTGTGGAAGTGTTTAGAAGGTTAGCTCAGAGCACTCATCCAAGAAATGTTCGATTTCTCCTCTCCGATACACCATTGTGTTGTGGTATATAGGAAGGAGTAAGCAATTGGAAAATTCCACATGCTTTGAGATGATCCTTAACCTTTAAGCTTAAGTACTCACCACCACAATACGATCAAAGGATCTTGATGGTTTTGCCGAGTTTATTTTCTACTTTCGTTTTGAAACACTTTGAATGTTTCAACCACCTTATGTTTATGTTTAAGCAAGTTAAACATAACCATAACTGTTGAAATTATCCGTAAATGTAACGAAATAGTTAGCACCTTTCTTTGACACATGTCTAAAGGGATCACATACATCAGTATGTATGATACCTAAAAGATCAGTTGCCCTTTTCGTCTTATACGGAAAAGGTTTCCTTGTCATTTTGCCCGACACACACAAGATTCGCATTTATCAAATAAAATATCATTTGACTGTAAAAGTTGTGAAGCCTTTTAATGCAATACTTGTATATGTGCGCAATACAACAATGTCATAGATAGGTTGAGTCCAAGTTGGACTTAACGCATTTAGTGCTAATAATAAATATAGAATTATAATTTAAAGAAGAATGAGCATGCAAATCTATTTCATATATGTCATTAATATCAATCATATTAATATAATAACATTATGTTCGAAACAGAAATACCAAATTCATTATTCTGTAAAACATAAACTGAAACATTCCCCTAACATAAGTAAGTGTATAATAACAATTGTCTAATTCAATTATTATGCCGTAGGGTAAATGTAAGTCTTAACTTCTAATGGCTTTCATAACTACACGTTTGACATAGCCTACGTATAGCTATAGAGATCCATTCTTCAGTTTCTTCTTTGCTCTAAATCCTTGTAAGGAATCACAAATATGAGTACCACAGCTAATGTCAGATACTCGGGTATTTGTTTTTAGAGAAAAAACATAATTTTATAAGTGAAGATACCCGAAGATCCGGCGTTGTCGACTCTCTTCTTATCTTACACCTCGGCTAGAGTAGGACAATTCCTATTTCAATGCCTAATCACTTAACAGTGATTTCAACCATCATCCTTAGTAGGATGTTCTCTTTTCGCTAGAGTGGTTAGCTTAGGCTTGTGAATATAAACAATTGCTTGTTTATTCGTTCCATCTTGTTTAGCTTTGCCCTTAGCTTGCGGTTGTCTTTTCTTATCTGAACCATACCACCACTGACCGCTAGGATCTGGTCGGTAACCAATTAGGAAGGAATTTCTCAAACTCTACGAGCATCATATGAAGTTCTTGAGAATTTTAGCCATACCATGCATATTGTTGTTAGGTGTAAATTCACCAATACCTTGTGAAAGGCAATTTAGAACAACAATAGTTTGATGATAGGGTAATTTATCCTTTCCAAATGATTAACTTAGCTTGTTATGTTGACAACGTGAGTCCATATTGACGTTCCAGCAACATGTTTTTACTAATGTAATTCTTGAATCAAGTCGTTCAATTCAAGACCGACTTGTTTCACATACATAATGTGAAGCTTAACAATCATTATATTCGTCTACTTATCGTTGCTTGATAAGTTGCCCGAGTTATCTCATCATAAGCATTCTTCGGCTCAAGAGATATCGGTTTATTAATGACTGGTAATTACTTCATCGCTCATAGAACAATTCTCAGCTGATGAAACCAATCATTAAAACTTGGTTCAGTAAGTATTTCACCTTTGAACATTGTTTTGATTTCTGACATAATCCCGCTTAAATCGGGATTTTGTGCCATTTCTACAAAACAGAAGAAAGTTCTCATTAGTACTTTCGACATAAGATTTCTTAACAAAACGTAAAACCCATGGTTACTTTCCGTTAAGACTAGGACTCAATTGACATATTACCGTTCCATCAGTTGATCTGCTAGGAACAAAATAATACTCAAAAGGTAATTGAAGATCCGTAATTGCATTTACCGGTGCAACTCCTAGAAAATGGAACTTAATGTCATAATTCGATCCGAGCATCAAAATGGTGATCGTGACATTAATCATGTTTCGTCGCATCTTATCGCTATCGGCGTTTACAGAGTATAACCCGATTTAAGTCATCCGACTGAAGACTGCAGATAGTCCACCACAGTCTCACTATGAGTGGTAATCCGCCTTGGATACACTTCACCTACGTCTCACGTAGAGTGACGAGCAAGTACAAGTTGTCTAGGCAATACGGATAGCAATTGACTTAAATTCCATGGGTGTTAAAAATCTACGTACGCAATTTCCATGCAACAATTTCGTAACGTAATTTAATTAAAAACAAAATGTTTTTATTTTACTGGTTATTTAACGTGTTTCTATGATTACCTAATTCATACAACTAATCGTAACATGGTCATACTAATAAACGCTTTCGGTAGCTCTACGAGAGTACGACCAGGAAAGCATGTGAGGTGTAGCGAATAGTTCAACATTTCTTAATAGCATTGCCTCATTAGGAGTGTACCCCACTCCGCATAACTTTCCTAGACATCGTCCCCTGTTGTAGGTGAGCCTACTTAGGTAATAATACACTCAGCATGTACAATCTAGTTATAAATTACCAAGCACACGCTTATTAAATCGATGGTTTTTAAGATATTTTGTAAATTTATACGTTCCGTCGCTGGACCAAATTACGGTATATAAACCCAACCAAATGCGTTATAGAACGTATAAAAGTGCCAAAATAATTTAATAACTCGTCATAATAATTCTTTAGTCTTATTATTAAATTTTTGTTTCTTTCAAAACACATTTGACAAACAATATTTATAATAAACAATTTATAATTATTCTACGCAACTAATTGGGTAATGCCTAAAAAGTCTCTATGGTCATTGTTTACATATTGAATCACTCTCGTTTCAAAGGAAACGGACCACATACATCCGTCCAAATAAACAAGTTTGGATTGCGTAATCTATCAATATGTAAACAATTCGTATATCAAATAAACCACACATAACTTTTTATCATACAAATCCTTTTGTGTCGCACATATTCAATTAACAATTAATAATATGTCACTAATTCAATTTACTTTTTAACAATATCAATATATCTAATTATGCTTACAAAGTTATGCATGTAACTTTATAAACATAATTTTGCATAAAAGTAAATAAGGTAATTAAACATCAAATTGCAAGGTAGATTGATTTCAAAATAACTTTTTAATTTTGTAAAATCATACAATAAACCAACCCTAGATCCCCCTCAATTTTGATGTTTTGGATCCAAAATAATATTTACCTATGTTTTGGCTGATACCACTATAGGTATACAACTAGAGTCATATTGTCAAACAATACATGGCAGCGGAAATAAGATCACATAGTAAATAATAAATCGGATAAAGAATTACCTTGAATTAGAAGCAAGTGAAAATCGTAGATCTAAGTGTAAGATCTAATCTACGGTTGCGTACGCGACACCTTGTTTTAGCGACATATTAGTATGCTAGTACACGTTTAATTGCTTTTTACAACAATTGTCTGGCAGCAACTCTTATTACAAAACCAAAAAACAAAAACCCTTTTTTTTTCAAAAAAAATAAAAATAACCGATCGGCTAAACCAAAAAGGTTTAGTCGACTTTTTGTATGTTTATCTTCTATTTATAGGTTTTCAAATCTTAGAGTTTGAGTTATATTATAATAAGAAAACCTCCTTATTTACATAATAAACTCTCAATTTAATAAACATTACACTTAACCCATTAAGTAATATTTACTAAATACATTAAACTAATAGTCATGTCTAATGTCGATGTGTGCGCTCCCGTAGACTCACACATTTACGGACACACATTTATTAAAACTATTCAAATACCAACAGTAATCACCCCTTTAATAACTCGATTAGTAAACACATGAAATTTACCCAAGTACTTATAATTCATCTCACACTTAAAATCGTTATTTATACAATATACGGTTTAACCAAATATATTTTATACACATTACGATCCTCAAAATCTAAATTACCCTCTAATTTAATTCACCAACGCATTCAATTCAACTAACTATTATTATAACACATAGATAAACATAAACTATAGATGATAACCGTTTAAAACATCACTATTGCAAGTTCACCATTGATTTTTTTTTCCTGGCATTTATAATACATGTATAGAAAATTTTGACTTGTGAGAGTGAGATGTTGGCGTGGCACAATTCCCACAACTTGAGTAATTATATTTATTGCTCTTATTCTAATTAAAAAAAAGGATGGATAATATGTAACCTGGTTTTGTAATTTTTCCTTGATTTTAAGATCTTAGACGTGTACTCTGTATATTCTTGATTTTTGTTTATATTTATCTATTCATCATAGTGTTGTTACTGTGATTTAATCATCCGATTTAAGAAAAATAAAATTGGCTAATCAAAGAGATATGAGTTTGATTCTTGTTTAAGCCACGCATGGCAAATTTTCTCCTGGAAACCCCCGTGGGGCTGGGTTTGCCCGCTATACGGAGCTCGAACCTGGGGTGCTCGTTGGAATATTACGAGTAGGCTCCAATGTACAAACATTTGCCGTTTCAAAAGAAAAAAAAAGTTTGATTCTTGTTTGGATTGTATCTTTACATTCAAGTGTTTTTTTCCTAGACAAATGTTATAGCACCGAAAATTAGTATAAAAAGTAAAAATTTAATAAAGTTATAGGTAAATGATCAATCAAAACACATAATTTTCTAGAGCAAAATGCACAAAAATATATCAAACTTATACTTGTTATCTATTAAAGTGTTTAAACTTTTTAATTCTCAATTAAATGACTCGGGTTCCTTTTTCCAAATGAGAGGTTACTATCAGGTAACCAATTGTTTTCTTTGACTTTTGTTGACCCATCTTTCAACTAAATTTCACCCAAAATCAATCAAAACCTAATTCAACGTAAAATAAAATAATTATTTGCGATAACAATATCAACACATGAATTTTTGGATAA
Source organism: Senecio squalidus (assembly GCA_910822075.1). Classification (NCBI taxonomy): domain Eukaryota; kingdom Viridiplantae; phylum Streptophyta; class Magnoliopsida; order Asterales; family Asteraceae; genus Senecio; species Senecio squalidus. The sequence goes on from CAJVGC010000402.1 coordinate 14,359, forward strand.
AACCCCAAAATTAGTTCACCATTGAACCCCTCTCAAATCCCAAAATTATTGATTATTATTATCCAAATCACCTCTTTCTGGCTATGACTACGATGATAATGAACATTGCGGTGACTTTTATGGCAATGACGCACTTCTATTTCTCCAAAAATTCACAAAACCCAAAATTCACTCAATTTAACCTGAACAATTGAGCTGATATTTATAGGGTTAATGTTGTCAGAGCATAACTTACTTTCCCCAAATGTTCATTTTATGTAATGAACTTTTTTTTTGTTTATTTGGGTACCTAAACTTTTTGAAATCTTTAAAATGATTAACGTACTTATTGAAACATTATTTTTCAGCACAAATTTTACCGGCCACCTGTTTGTAGCCGGTTATTCAAGTAAATCCACTAAACCCGGCCCGTTTACCTATATTCACCCATTTACTTTTTGGATTAAAGTCGCCAGAACATAACCAACTTTACCGAAATGTTCAATTTATGTAATAAACTCTTTTTTTGTATATTTGGGTACCTACCAGAGTTCTTGCAACTTAGCGGATAAGAAGACCGAAATCTCGCAAAAAATAAATCACACATACATTACAATATGTAATCTAAAGGTTTTTATATTATCAAACATAACACCAAATCACTAGAAATCCACTTTAGAACGAATTTGTTTAAAAGAAAAAAGCCGAGAACCACCTAAAACTTTAACTTTACCTTTCAATCAACCTACGCTCACTCTCAATATTTAGATTCCTTGCAAATCATCATACGAAGCTAATTGAATTCTTCAATTGATCTTCAAATTAGTGAAACTATGATAAACCCAAATTCGGATTTAAAAACTCAAAATGAAACTCATTGTCACACCCCGCTAAAGCGGAAACACGGAATGTGAAGAGCAAATAATCATTTCACGGGTTACACTAAAAATAACGGTTCGAGTCATTAAGATTTAAATTGGAAAGTACAAGTCAAAGATACAACCAAGATTCAATATAAGACCATAGTACATAACGAAAGTGTTTTTAAATAAAATTCCCAAAATAAGGTCTTCTTCCCAAAGTACACTTCACATAATGGACTTGACCCGTCCGAGCAATGCACTTCATGACTTACGCTTAGTTCCTGAAACATGAGATAAAGTGTCAACTACGAAAACGTAGTGAGTGAGTTACAGTTTATGAATTGAAGAAAAGTTCAATTTAAGAGTTCATAAGAGTCCGAGACGAATCCAAGATTTTTTTTTTTAAAGTTCAAAAGTCGTTCAAGGTCAAAGAATTCCAAAATAAGATCAGATACTTAAAAAATTCAGGAGTAACTTAATTAAATTTAAGTGCTTAAAATTCAAGAATAATCCAATTTCAAGACAATTTCAAGTACTTTAGAATAAATTTAAGTAAGTTTAAAATAAGTTCAAGTACGTCCAAAACAATTTCAAGTGCGACCAAAGTAAGTCTAAGTCAAATACAAAGTCAAATAGTGTAGCGAGCAAAAGGGGTCATAGCCATTACCTCAGCGGTGGATTAATCCACATGTGCAAGACAGTAAGTAAGTATATGCGTAATATAGACCTATGATCCTCGAGTTGTACCAACCACTAAGCTTAATATACGTAAGATTTAGTCTACACACTAATCCGATTCTAGTCAAGTACCTGCCCACTAGTCAAGTCTAAAGTCGAGTCCGCGAGGACTTAGCAATATGTACCTTGGTCGCTACCCATTGGTAAGGAGTGACCGCTCCTAAGTATCGATACCCATAATATATGCTAACGGCTTGTGTTAATAGTGTGTATAGTCGTCCAAGTAAATTGTGGGACTTTTTTTCGAACCATTTTCAAAAGTCTTTTAGTCTGCACTTACGGCGTTATATTCTCACCTAGGGTTTAGCACCTAATACAACCAAGCTATCAATGTCTATTCAAGTATCCAAAAAGGCAAACCTAGGGAGTCTAAAGTAAGCCAATCCGAACATTTGATGTTGTTTACGCATAGTAGTCCAAATAGTCGTTCAAAATAAGTCTAAGTAGTCCAAATAGTCGTTCAAATAGTTTAAAGATCCACAAGTCAAAATAGTTTAAATAGACCAAAGTCAAAATAGTTCAATAAGTACCAAAAGTCAATTTAGTCGTACATGTTCAAAGTCAAAATAGCTTAAATAGACCAAAGTCAAAATAGTTCAATAAGTACCAAAAGTCAATTTAGTCGTACACGTTCAAAGTCAAAATAGCTTAAATAGACCAAAGTCAAAATAGTTCAATAAGTACCAAAAGTCAATTTAGTCGTACACGTTCAAAGTCAAAATAGCTTAAATAGACCAAAGTCAAAATAGTTTGATAAGCAATTTCCCATAAAAGTTATTGTTCAAAAATAATTTGATCTCATGTCTCCCCCAAAAAGTATATTTAAATGTAAAAGTAAGGAGGGGTGTAACTCACGGTTTGCGAAAAGGGTGAACTCGGAATCGGTCGGAGAACGGAGCCGGGAATCACGGAGTGCCTAAGAATACCAAGATTTGTCCAAAAGTTAATGTCTTATTAGGTTCTTTTTGTAAGATTAGGTAACTTTTGTTTATGATTATGTGTTGAAGTCAAATTGTCTCAAAATTGGTCCGAAGTGGTTAACGTCTATTTTTAGTTTGAAAGTTCAATGTTAAAGTTATTAATATGATAAACATGTTTAGGTTACTGAAATGGTTTAGATGTTCTAATGAAATTTGGGCAGCGCTTCCGCGCCCAAATTTCATGTCCAAAACCTACAACCATTTCCGCTCACAAACATGCATATACACATAATAACTTCATAATAAGTCAAATAAGTCCAATGCAAGTCACTATTATTATAGTTTTTATTCATCTCGGTCTTATAATAATATTAGCAAAAGTCCAGAATGTGTGTACAAGTTTAAAACGGACAAACGACGATTTTTCGGGAGAACAACAGCTCGGTGTTGCGCACCTAGCTACTGTCTTTTTCCCGTTTGGTGTTTTTCTTGCTAAAAACGTTTTGTGACACAAAGATTTCGACATGCAACCAGTAGATAACTTATAAAACATCATTTTTATGGTTTCTAAACAACTTTTATCCACAAAAACATAGATCTAAGTATCATCTAGATAAAAATCGTTTTTGTAGAGAAAGTGATATAAATCTTTATAAAAGCTCGTTTTTATTGTTTAGATCTTACATGCAATTAGTAAAAATATAAAATAAAGGTAGGAGAAAGGTTTCTACCGGATGAAAACGAGTGGATGATGTTTTAGAGATGATTTGAACTCCAAAATCGGTAGTAAAAGCTTGAACCCGAAATAGACTTGCACCTTCTTGTTTGTTTTGTTGATTGGACGATTTTGATGGGGGGTTTTGGAGGATTTAGTGGCTGTAAACCTCTGGTTTGTGTGGTGTTCTTGAGGAGAAATAGAGAGAAATGGAGAGAAAGTGGTAGTGTGTGTGTGTTTTTGATTTTCTAAAATGAAAATGAAAATGAAAAACAGTAGGGTAATAATGAGAGAGTTTGGGACTGTCAAAAATCAGTAATGGAGTGGCTAATCCCGTTTTTGACTGGTTTAATTTTGTGTAAAAACGAGGCAGGGACTAAACATGTAAAAATTTTGAAATCTGTAGCTAGGTGCTGCGCACCGGGCAGAATTTCAGCTTTTCTGATTTTTCGTTTTTACGTTATTGCTTCGTTGGACCTTTTTGTTAACTGAAAGTTCTTAATTATGATTAGTTATGAACTTAGGAAAGTTCAATATGTGTTTTCTTGGTATTAGGACTTATAAAATTGATTCCGGAAGTTATTCCGACACTAGTTCCGACAAGGTACGGACTCAACAATTACGAACTAGAACAAGGCGAACGCGATAAAAGAGTAGCTAATGTTTCGAACCGATATAGTAGCTGAACAAGTACCTAGATTTTTGACGGTTGTCACATTCTCCCCGGGTTGAAAAGAATTTCGTCCCGAAATTTAGCTCGTCTCATAGGGAAATTTTTTGCCGTCGGATCGTAGTGGATTCTGCTGACGAGTTTTGGTCCATGCGTCTTCACGCGGTAGTGGGACTACGTCGGAGGTTCCACTGAACTCAGAGATGGGTACTAGGTTCGGTCAATGATGTTTGACCTTAGAGTCAACAACCTAAGTGTTCCAACAAGGAACTTGGTTTAGCAGCAGATTTGACCTTGACTTAAGGGAGATGACTAGGGTCTCATTCGATGAACACTCTTCAAGTGTGAAAAGGGGCACATAAGAATGTTAGGAGATGGTTGAGAAAACTGAAGGCAGTGCAAAGCTCGGATCGATATGCTCTAGAACTCAGGTTGAACCGGGGTACTTCGGCTTGGTTCGCCGCGTTTCCTGAAGCAGACTACCCTCCTTCCGTGGCGATATCCTCGGAGATACCCTATTGCCATCTAAGGAATTGAGGGCTTTACTTCTAGATGGTCACGCAGCTCCTTGGCCGGGTACGGAAAGCTTCTAGTCATTCGCGAGTAGAGGTAGACGTAGGACCTTGCAAGTCATCAACCGTCAGCTCCTAGCCGACATGGCGGTGTTTGACACTTGCGTCCATGCATAGACTGATGGGTTCACACTTAGTGCTGGCACGGGGTCCGTGACATAAGTGTACCCGATTAAAGACAGGCGAATAGTGAGAGATGATGAGGTCTAGTCGCGTTCCTGGCGATTCTCAGGAGGGCACCCCGCTAAAGCGGAAACACGGAAGTGTGAAGAGCATAGATATCATTACACGAGTTATAATAAAAACATACGGTTTCAAGTCATTAATAAGTAAATAAGAGTTTACAGTTTAAGGATAACCAAGTATTGAAAAGTACATCACGACATAACATAATAAATTGTTTGTTAAAATTCCCAAAAACATGTTCAAATTAGGTCTTCTCCCGATTCATGACTTCACGTGACATTCCATGACCCATCCAAGTATTGCATTCCGTGACTTACACTTGATTTCCTGAAACAAGAGATAAAGTGTCAACTACAATAAAGTAGTGAGTGAGTTACAGTTTTCTAGTCCTCGACTAAAAAGGTTTCGAGCTAAGTATATCTATACTTAGTAGTTTCTAAAAGTAGATTAAGACTTAAAGAATAGTTCGAACCAAAACAGTTGATTTTTGAGATAGATGCGGAAGTCGTATAACTCTATACGCGCATGATAAGTAAACTATGATTGATTACATAACGACTACTTGGCATAATAACTTAAGTGTTCACACTAAACCGATTAACCAACCGTGATGCCTCTTACCCCGACTACAACGGGGAGTCATTTCTGATCGAGTAATATGTACATAAGTTGCCACTTAAGTAAGGAACGGTTATTTCCTAAGTATCGATACCCATAATTACTAAACGGCTTACAAAGCTAATAGTGTGTGGTGAAAAATTAGGCACTGATGTTATTTTTAAACTAGTAGTAGTCACTTAGGGTAGTCATATTCCTCAAGAGTCATGGTAGTTATACGATCAATCAAAGTACATATGAGTGCCGAGAATGGCATTAAATGAGTTTAATATAGTTTTGAATCAAGATCCGAATAAAGGTGGCGAACCATTAGTTTATCATAGGCCAAACGACCATAAAACTAAATAAGTATAAGTTTCACGAAAACGTTTAATCGAGTTCATAGTTGTAAAAAAGTTCATAATAGTTCAAAAGTTCATTTAGACCTCTTGTTTCCCCCAAAAGTTATTTGAAAAACAGTAAATAAATGGGGTTGTAACTCACGTGAAATGAGGCGGTGAAAAGATAGCTCGGATAGAGGTGAGTCGGTTCTAACGAAAATCCGGCAGAGCTTCCGCGCTAAATAAAGAATGTCCAAAATAACAAATCACTTTCCCGCTTTACAAACTGAATTCAAATATGTGAAATGAATCTAATGAACCACAAAGACTTACGCTAGAGCGAGAGAATGCTACTAGGAGTGTGCGTGGAGTGGCCGGAATACGAATCGGAATCGCGTGAACCTAAATTATACCGAATATGAAACTGTCAGATTTGTTGTTGTAATATTTTATAAAAATAACATAAAAATCACATTCTGGAATATGAAGTCATAGGAACTGGATTCGTCTCAATCCGACAGTTTTTGAAGAAGTTAGAGTCGTTTACGTATTTAACGCGTTTTAACCATAAAAACAGTAAATAATAGTATGTTAATTCCAAAAATTCCAGTAAAATCTGTAAAATCATATTTTGATAGGTTCTAGACTATATCCAATTTTTATAATCTAATAAATTCGTTTGGTATGTTTTCTAGAAATTCAAGATTAAATCAGATTAA
>CAJVGC010000403.1:0-21791 GCA_910822075.1 Senecio squalidus
TCCACCAAGAAGGGACATGGACCAGACTGGGTTTTTGATTTGGATGCCTTGACCAAATCGTTAAACTCTAACTTTGAGTTTCAATCCAATCCAGTTAATACGGACCATGTTAATGCGGCTAAATCTATTTCTACTGATCCACGTACTACGGAGCCAGTTGCAGCGGCTCCTATCACTGGTACTGCTCGATTGGATGTGATGGAATACATCAATCTTCCAGTCTCTCTGGAAGATCCAATTCAAATACTTGATCCCATCACCCCAGAGGAACCAGATTCTTCCCATGACGAGGAAGCTTCTACAAAGGAGGACGAAGCAGTATCAACACCCTCACCAACTGCTACGGATAATACAACACGTCCTAATGGTGTTCCACACCTAGTTCAAGAGGATGACAATGGAGTTGAACAAATTGTTAATGAAGATTTTGAGCCTTACACTACCAATATATCTTCTCCATTCACTACTCCTCCATTCAATGCCTATTATCCTAGCAATGAGATGCCCGATATGAATGATACAAACTTGGGCATTGAACTAAGACTTGAGAAGATCCCATCTTCTCGTGTTGCCAAGAATCATCCACCTTCTCAAATAATCGGTGAACTTGACTTCTCCATAGCGACTAGAAGTCAAACCAAGTCCAAAAAGGATCCTCAGACTGCTCTTATCAACACATGTCTATTTGCATGTTTTCTTTCTCAAATGGAGCCTAAGAAAATCCAAGAAGCACTACTAGATCCACATTGGATCGAGGCATGTCAGGCTGAGCTACTCCAATTCAAGATTCAAGGAGTATGGGTACTAGTGGAAGTCCCATATGGCAAGAAGGTAATAGGTACACGATGGATCTTCAGAAACAAGAAGGATGAACGCGGAATCGTGGTTAAGAATAAAGCAAGACTGGTTGCACAAGGCTACACGCAGGAAGAGGGAATTGACTACGAAGAGGTCTTTGCTCCAGTAGCTAGGATTGAAGCAATTCGCCTATTTCTAGCTTTTGCTTCATTCATGGGTTTCAAAGTCTATCAAATGGACGTCAAGAGTGCATTTCTTTATGGTGTCATTGAAGAAGAGGTATATGTCAAACAGCCTCCTGGATTTGAGGACCCTCAACATCCTCATAAGGTATACAAATTGATCAAAGCTCTCTATGGACTTCATCAAGCACCACGAGCTTGGTATGACACTCTTTCAGATTATCTTCTTCAAAACAACTTTCAACGAGGAACAATTGACAAGACACTATTCTTCAAGAAATCTCACTCAGACATTCTCCTTGTTCAAATCTACGTGGATGACATCATCTTTGGTTCTACCAAAGATTCTTTGTGCAAGGAATTTGAAGACCTCATGCACACCAAGTTTCAAATGAGTTCCATGGGAGAACTTACCTTTTTCTTGGGTCTACAAGTTAAGCAAAAGCCGGATGGCCTCTTCATAAGCCAAACCAAGTATGTCAAGGACATCCTCACCAAATTTGGACTCATGGATGCCAAGGTTGCAAGCACTCCGGTTGAAACTCACAAACAATTGACGGCTGATCTTGAGGGGGAGGATGTGGATATACATAACTATCGATCAATGATTGGATCTCTAATGTATCTCACAGCTTCAAGACCAGACATCATGTTTGGAGTTTGTGTATGTGCAAGATATCAAACAAGGCCCAAGATGTCACACCTCATTGCTGTCAAGAGAATCTTTCGTTACCTAAAGGGCAAGCCTAACTTAGGCTTATGGTATCCTAAAGACTCTCCTTTTGATTTAATTGCTTATACTGACAGTGACTATGGTGGTGAAAACTTAGACAGGAAATCAACGACTGGAGGATGCCAATTTATTGGTTCAAGACTGGTGTCATGGCAATGCAAGAAGCAAACAACGGTTTCAACCTCTTCCACAGAAGCTGAGTACATTGCCGCTGCTAGTTGTTGTGCTCAAGTACTTTGGATACAAAATCAAATGATGGACTATGGCTATTCCTTCATGAACACGCCAATCCATATTGACAATCAAAGCACCATTAGCATCATCAACAATCCAGTCAAACACTCCAAAACAAAGCATATAGAGATACGCTATCACTTCATAAGAGATTGCAACGAAAAGAAGTTGATTCATGTTGAGAAAATCCACACTGACAATCAGCTTGCTGACCTTCTCACAAAAGCATTTGATGTGGGAAGATTCACATTCTTGATCACAAGTATTGGAATGATCAATATGGATTAATAACTTATATCCTTTTCTCTTAGTATTTCTATTATTTGAAACAAGTCCCTTCGAGAAGCAGTAGTAACCTTATGATAATAATCAAGTGCCTTACTCTTTAGCATTGCACTATGTTACTACTGCAACATTAATAGTAAAAACAAATCGTGACCAGAGTATGATTAGTACGGCCAAACTTTTAGTACTAAGGGAAGGTTTAACTACTACTGCCCTAAGTCTATTTATTTGGACGGAATGGTTAATGCGGACAAATAATGTGTTGCTACGGACCTCTGGATTAATACTGCCAGTAACTCACATCACTACGGACAGTCCAGTTAATACGGCCTATGAACCATTGCTACGGACGCTTAACCAACTTACTACGGACTCATTTGTTAATACTGCAGATTATCATATTAAAAGGTTTCTTAAGCAATAAGAATACCCTAATTAATAATGATTTGACAAGTCAAAATACAACTTGTAATCAACTTTTACACGTGGCAAGTTCCGATTGGACCTAATTTTTAAAATTCAGGCGCGAGGCACAGCTACTATTGACACGTGGCAATTTTTAATTGGACCGTCACATTTAAATCATTACCCGCGTCTAATCGGAGTCATCAAGTTGTTACAAAATTTCAGTATAAATAGGGGTTCTTTTTAACCGTTTGAAAATTACCGTTTCTCAAAACCCCTAAATCTTCCTAAAAAGTTACCGTTAGACTAAATTTCTCAATTTTTTTTTTCTTTCCTTTTGTGACTAACTGTTTGTCTTCCTGTTCCTTACTCTCATAATCGATCATCAATCTACAACAATGACAGAACTACAGATTTACAAAACTCACAACATGGTAGCTTTCTTGGAAAAGAATGATGACAACGCCGACTTTCACCAAATCATTGATTTCTTGAATCAATCGAGAATCAAAACGGCATTAACTATTAATCCAGAAATTGATGAATCCCACATTAGGGATTTCTGGACATCCGCTGAAATTGATGATACAGAGGCGGCCATTAATGCGGTGGTGGACGGCAAAGCAATCAAAGTTACAGAGTCATCTTTACGCAAACATTTACAACTGCAAGATTCAAGAGGTACAGTCAAACTTCCTTATGACATCCTGACTGACAATTTTACAAAAATGGGATATACGGGGGACTTAAACATTTCGACCTTTCTTAAGGCAAAACTTTCACCCCAATGGAAATTTATGTTGCATACTTTGCAACAATGTATATCCCAAAAACGAACAGGATGGCATGAAGGCAGCTCTGCCCTAGCTAATGCCATGGTTTGTTTGGCAACAAAAAGAATTTACAATTTTTCCTACATGATCTTTGAAGGAATGCGATGGAATATTTTAAACCCAAAACTTAAATTTTTGATGTATCCTCGTTTCCTTCAACACCTTTTTAACTGTGAGCATAAAGATCTTACTAGATCAGAAAAACGTTTTTACTCACATGCTCATTCAAAGAAAGTTTTTACTAATATGAGGCAAGTTAATAAAGGTAGTTCATCCAATGTGACACCATTGTTCTCTACAATGTTGGTGATCACCATTCCTCCAGCTGAGGGACAAGTGACTTCACCTCTGTCCCAACCCCCAGCTACCACCATCAGTACTACTGCAATATCTGTGGGCACTAGTGCCATATCTGAAGCAGGTACTGAAGGTGTAATCCCTGAGGTTACTACGGCAGTTACTACTGCTCCTGTGCCTCCAGTTGCTACTGTGAGTTTTACTCCAGTTGCTACTGCACCAGTTACTACTTCTAAAGTAACTAAACCCACTGTTTCATCACCTCACAAATCATCAAAGGCTGCTTTCAAAAGACTCAAGAGGGTTACTCAGCCTCTTGTCTCTAAAACCATCCCCCATTCTCACACTACCAAATCATTACCTGAAACATCTTCAGGAATGACACAAAAATTAGGGGAAAACATTGAACATACCCCCTTGTTCACTGAGTTGGTCCATAAGGAGGGGGGAGACCATGTAGGGAGGGCTGATACTACTGCAGCTTTCACTTCTCATAGTGAAGCTCAGGACAGTATCAACATAACTAAGACCCAAACTACGGCAACACCATCCATTGCTGAGGACTTGTTCTCATCTTTGGAAGGTGGTCCCTGGCGCCAAGAGACCATGGGAGAGTTACATGCTTCTGCTAGGCAGGAGAGTTTCTCTATTCCCTATGATCAACCACCTGTTGGTACCCAACAGGAAAGGGGTGAGGGTAGTGGTAGTCAGTTTATGGAATTGATGGATTTGTACCAATCTTTAATGGTGAAGGTTGAAAAACAGGGTGAAATGCTGTCTTCTCTTACATCTTTGGTGCAACAGGTACTGGCCCAACAAGCTCTATTATCAGCCCAGTTACTGCCCAAAAGAATCACCACACGAAGTGCAGGCAACTCACCAAGACCTTCCAGCTCCTCATCTTCAGATGGCTCTCCTGCAGCTGATAACAAGGGGGAGAAAGAACATATTGTTTTGTTCTCATCTGAAGAGAGCAAGGGTGAAGATAAGGGAAGTGCAGATACTGTGATCACTGCCACCTCAAGACATGATGAAGAGATGGAGACTGCCAGTGCATTTGAGGGGGAGATAGAATTAGAAACAGAAGATATGGTGGTAGATGAAGAAGGAGAGAAAATGGTAATAGATGAGCAATTGGTTGAGGGGGAGCAGAAAGAAGTGAAGCAAATGGTTGAAGAAACAGTAGAACAAATGGAAGTTGAAGCTGAAATCAATCCTGAAGTTGCTACTGACTCACTTACTGCTGACCCAGTTGCTGCGGATGATGAGATGGTTGCTGCGGACTCAATTGCTGCGGACACAATTGGTGCTGATCCTATGGTTACTAGTCCAGTTGCTACGGACATAGTTACTACTGATCCCATGATTACCAGTCCAAGTGCAGATGATGATGATCACTCATACCTGTTCACAACCACTCCTCCCACATTTTATCAAGCTTCAAATCCTTTAACAGCAATACATTCTGAAGCTACAACTCTTTCAACCACAACAACTGAAGCTCCTATTCCTACCATTGATCAACAAGAAGCTGCTGATGTCTTAATCCAACAAGAGATGACAAGAACAAGTGTCATGGCTGATGAAGACACAATAGCATCACAGCTGCTTAAGATCAAAGAAGAAAAGCAGAAGCAAGAAAAGGAGAAAGCAGAAGAGGAAAGGAAGAAGATGATAGAGGAACTAGTTGCTAGACAAAGAGCAGCAGCTGCATTGATTGATAAACCCTCAGCAACTTCTCTAACATTACCTGAACAATCTGCTAGTGTGTCTGTTTCTACAGGTAGATATGGATATGTTACTGTGGATAAGAAGAAGAAGAAGATTCAGAGAGTTGACCTTGATGCTCCAGAACATAAAGACAAAGGCAAAGCTATAGTTGTGGAGAAATCAAAGGAGGAAAAGATGGAGGAAGAAAGGCTTGCTGAAGAAAGAATAAATTTTCAAAATATGTCAAAAGAAGAAATAGAAAGTCTAAGGCAAGAGCAAGCTGAAGCAGAGTTGATGCTCAGATTGGCTGCTGAGCATGAGAAGGAAGAAATGGCAAGAAAAAGAAAGATAGCTGAAGAAGATGAGCTCCATGCCAGATTAAATCAATCTCCAACTCCAGAAGAGAGAGAGAAGCTAAACAGAATTGCTGAGGAGGATGCAATTAAAGCTAAGGAGATGGCCAATAAGGATATTTTGGATGATTTAGTTCGTCAAGGTTTGGTAAAGTCAGATGAACGGCTTGCAATGAAGATGCAGGAAGATGAACAACAACAAGTCAAAGCCAAGCCTGAGAAGAAGAAAGTGTCCAAATCCACACGTGCCAAGCTAGCTGAAGATAGGGAGAAATATACCTCCTATCTCAAAAGCAAAGGTTATAGTGGTAGGTCACTAGGTCCTATGAAACTGACTAACATGTTGGATCTTGTGAAGGAAGAGAAACAAAAGGAAGTAAAAAGAGAAGCTGCTCTTGCACGAATTCAAGAGAAGAAAAAGCAAGATGCAGAAAAGGCCATAAAAGCTGCTCTCCAGACTGGAAGGAAGGTGTTCCTTAAAGAACCTGTTGATACTATTCCTGGAAAAGAGAAGCCAAGTGAGAAGCCCAAAAGACAAAAGTTGGCATCAAAGAGGATTCCAATGCCTCCAGCAAAAAGGCAGAAAATGGAAGATGCTGCTGCTTCTCAACAAAGACCTGAAAGTATGGAACAAAATCCTCCTAGCACTACTCAAGGGGGAGATTATTCTGCATACATACATCATGAAGAAGGTCTTAGGTTTACTCCTTTGGCAGTGAAACCTCCAATGATCATAGACTGGAAGTTTATTGGTGGACCATTGGGAACTGAATATGAAGTCATTAGAGCAGACAAGTCAAAGAAAGTTCTTCAAGCGTTCCATTGGATAATTAGAGACTTCGACAGAGATGATTTGGAGAGGATGTACAAGATTGGAAAAGTTAAGTACTCGCATGAAAGAGGTACGTGCTCAGGTACTGATCTGGCCATGGATGTTCTATGCGGACTGTTTGAACCTGAATACAAGAAGAAGAGTTCAGTTTTCAAGAAAGGAGGACCAAATAATCCGATTATCAATTGGTTCATCTATGAAAGAAGTGGTGTATATTCACTTATGAGAAGACATGGAGCTAGAGAATTTTACTTGGTGGATGTTAATTACCCACATACATTGAAGACATTGGATGAGATGATCGAGGTAAAGCTGAATGGACTCCATGACTCACGAATCGCTCATGAACTCATTTGGAGAATTTTGGTTCAACGCATAGAAGAAAAGTCAAAAGGAAAACAATCTGACTGGCAAAGCAGATAGTTGTAATTACCTTTGAATAGCTAAAAATCTTTTGTTAATGGAAATAGTTAGTAATGTTGGAGCATGAAACTTGTACTTTTGATGTGTCATAAAAGTTCAAGGTTAGGGGGAGATTGTTGGGTTATAACATAGACAATATCGTTTAACCTATAAACAATACACTTAACAAACAAGAAAAGTAACTTAAACGGTTAATGCGGAAGACATTAAGAGTTACTACGGAAGAACAAGTTAGTGCGGCTGTCCAACCAAGTTACTACTGCTGTTGAAGTTGCTACGGAAGACAACAAGTTGATGCGGTCATAACTGAATGATACGGAAGACCAACTTGCCGTACAAGAATAATCTAATTAGAGTTGTAATTAGATTATGTTTATATTTCCTTTTGATATTAGATATAGTTTCCTTATTTTAGATAACGATATGTTTAGATAAGGATAGAAGATGTTTCCTAGTTTATCTAGGTCGGCCTCAAGGTCTATATAAAGATAGATCCTTGTATGATAGAAAACACGTTGTATTGATAACATTCATTAATACGATTGAGGCTTATAATTCGACTATATTCTGTTTGTTCTTATTGCTTTAACATAACATTATATTGTTCGACAACTTGTTAATATTGAAGTGTTCATCCGCTGCTGAACTTCTTCAATAGATCACGATCTTAACAAAGGCGAACTTATTAGTTTACATTGACTAATACGATCCTGACAAGTAGTGCCCAATTTTCGCAACACACTACTAGCTTATTAAGTTGCTTAGTAATTATGCGTATCGATACTTAGAAAATAACCGTTCCTTACTTTTGCGGCAGTCTAAGTACATATTACTAGAATCAGAAATACTCCTCGTAGATAGTGCGGGGTAAGGGGCCTTGAGGTTGGTTAATTGGTTTAGTGTGAACACTTATAGTTATATTATGCCAAGAGGTTGATACAATATTTCAATCAATAGTTTTACTTTCTTTTACGCAGACTTTTGCGCGTATATATTTCTAGAGGTATACGATTCCACAAACTATTTTTATTTACGCATATATATTTAGATATATATGATTCCGTAAATATTCTTACACTTTTAAGCATTATATCGCTTCATTTCTGTGAGAAATCTTTTTGTACTTATATACTTGTCGTAAATCATTTAGTCGAGGACTAGAAAACTGTAACTCACTCACTACTTTATGTAGTTGACACTTTTTCTCATGTTTCAGGAAATCAAGTGCAAGGACACGAAGTGCATATCGTGGACGGGTCAGGCAAGTCACGTGAATCACGAATTGGGAGAAGACCTGTTTAATCATTTTGGGAATTATGTTAAAACACTTAATCATGTATTTTGTTATGTTGATACGTTAAATACTTGGTTATTTTCGGACATGTAACTTTATTTTTCTTAATCAAATGACTTGAAACCGTTATGTTTTACTATGACTCGTGATATGATATCAATGCTCTTCGCACCTCGTGTTTCCGCTATAGCGGGGTGTGACACTAATATATACTGGTGTATAAAAAACTATGACAAATAAAAAAGAGTAAGTTTATTTATCAAATATGTATACACTGGTGTGTATATAATATATCCAAATTTATACATATTATACTTTGATGTATACACAATTATGACAAAAAAAACAACAAGTTTGTACACTAGTATCTATGTATATATGTAGTATACAATAGTTTATACGATTTAAGTTGTTCACTGTCATATACACAATATACGCCAGTATATAAAATATTTATAGATTTATGACATAAACACAACAACTTGAATGAGAGATGTGTACACAAATCTTAAGTCACTACTAAATAAACAATATACACAAATAAATAATATTCACCAATATTTACAAATTTATGACCATAAACACAACAACTTAAATGAAAGATATGTACACAAATCCAGATTCACTACTAAATAGACAATATAATCTGGTGTAGAATATTCACCGGTGTATACATAACTACGACCAAAATACAATAAGTTTCCCAACAAATATTTCATAATATTTGATTAACTAGTAACTTCACAATATATACACAAGTGTTTTCCAACAATTTACAATATTAAACACATATTTTTGACTGATTAAAACATATATGTGTGAAAAACCCCAAAATTATAGTCAAAAAACCCCAAAATCATATGTTAATATGGTAGTGATTATAATCGATTCAAACATTTTTTTATATCATCATAAAACCCTAAACAAAACTAGAAAAAAATTGAAAATTAACGAAATCAGGATACTTACAAGTGCTCGCATACATCATTTCTTTCAGTGTTTTATCTTTTTTTTGTTATGATTATTGAGTTTAATTGTATGATTTTTGATCGAGAGAGTGAATGTAATTGAAGCGGTTTATGGTTTGTGTGTGTTTTGATTTGAATGTTACTAGAAAAGGAAATGAAAAACACCTATAAGAGATATAACAATTTAGCCCTCAAGTTTGAAATTAATTATAAAATTATCACCTTGTGATTAATTATTTTTATCTAAATGATTTAATGGTGATTAAAGGGTTCCTATTTGAACCCACGTACGTACGCACGTACGTACGTACGCACGAAAACACACACACACACACACACACACACACACACACACACACACACACACACACACACACACACACACACATATATATATATATATATATATAGGGACTGATTCATACGAGAACTCTTAATTCTGCGAGAACTACGAGAACTCTTAAAAAAAGTGTCAATTAACATGTAATTATGTCTATTAACATGTAAAAACTATTAAATGTTAAAAATCTAGTAAAAAAATAAATGAAAAATTTTAAAAATTGTATGAAATCACGCGTATTTAGGACTGTTCACATGTGAACGTTTTGTTTTTTCAAAAAATGAGTTCATATATGAACGAATTTTTTTTTGCGTTATTTTATATGATTTTTTTTTTTAGTTTTTTACGTTTATATTTACTTGATTATTAATATCCAAAAGAGTTTGCATGTGAATGAACAAAGTGAAACGTGATTAACACTTTTTGTGAGATTCTCGCAGTTCTCGCAAAAAAAAAAGTTTTCGCATTAACCATTCACTATATATATATATATATATATATATATATATATATATATATATATATATATATATATATATATATATATATATATATATATATGTATATATATATATATATATATATATATATATATATATATATATATATATATAGAGAGAGAGAGAGAGAGAGAGAGAGAGAGAGAGAGAGAGAGAGAGAGAGAGAGAGAGAGAGAGAGGGTTCTTCTAAATCAAATCTTAAGATACAATAAGTAAAAAAAAAAAAAATTATTTATAACCTTAGAATTTTTTTTTTATTATCGTTCATTTTAACAATATTTTAAAACTTAAAAAAAAAAAATTGTACATCAAAAAATGGGTCGTTTTATTGTTATGCATCAAATTTAAATATTTACTAAACAAAAACCATGAATTTGATTCACAACCCCTAAACGACATATATTTTGATGCATATCAAACTTGTTTTTTTTAAAGTTTGTTACAATTAAGTAAAAAATATAATAAAACATTACACATATCATAAAAAAAAATTAATTTTTTTTTACTTATTTTACTTTAAGTATTAATTTATAAAAACCTCTTCATATATATATATATATATATATATATATATATATATATATATATATATATATATATATATATATATATATATATATATATATAGGGACTGATTAATGCGAGAACAACGAGAACTCTTAAAAAAAATTTCATTAACATGTAATTATGTCCATTAACATATAAAAACTATTGAATGTTAAAAATCTAGTAAAAATATAAATGGAAAATTAAAAAAATTATATGAAATCGCGCGTATTTAGAACTGTTCACATGTTAACGGGTTTTTTTTTCAGTAAATGAGTTCATATATGAACGAAAATTTTTTACGTTATTTTGTATGATTTGTTTACGTTTATTTTTACTTGATTATTAATCTCCAAAAGAGTTTGCATGTGAATGAACCAAGTGAAACGTGATTTAACAGTTTTTGTAAGAGTTCTCGCAGTTCTCGCAAAAAAAAGAGTTCTCGCATAAACCATTCACTATATATATATATATATATATATATATATATATATATATATATATATATATATATATATATATATATATGGTTAATGCGAGAACTCTATTTTTTGCGAGAACTGCGAGAACCAATTTTGATTGGTTGGTTTGATTTTTAATTATATAGTATTTTTTATTCCAAAAAGGGTATATTGGTCAATTTAACAAATTCATTTTTTTCTAATTTTAATTAAATCCCATAATTATCTATCTCTTTTTCCCCTGCCACGTTCAGTTTTAATAGTTCTTTTTTCTACCATTATAACAACCAATACTTTTACAATCTCAATTTTTTGTTTTACCAATTAGTAATTTTACAATCATTTGTAGATTTCTTTTAGCAAACATAGAGTTGTATTCACATTTATTTGGTCATTGTTCATATTTATTTGGTCATTATTCATATGGACACATCTCAATGTTCATGTATAAACAATCGTTTTCATATGTGTACAAGTTCATGATCATATATGAACCAACGAATAAAACCTAAAATTGCAGAAAATCTTAACACGAACATGTCAATGTTCACATACTAACAACTTTTTCGTTCCTTAAAAAAACTCTGGAAAAGTTTTGTGATTTAACAAACAAAATGATTCTAAATTAAAAAACCATAATGAATTTATTTATATAAACATTAATTAAATTACTGATACAAATATCATTATCGATATAAAGGTTGCAATACCATAACGGAATTAATCTTCATCTTCATCATCTCGGAATAAACTACTCATACACATATTCAGATCTTCATCTTCATCATCTCCAAATTAATCTTCATCTTCATCATTTCGAAATAAAAACTATTAAAACATACAATCACACACATACACACACAACCGAAGTTGGAAAAAAAGAAGCCATCATTATTGACTTTGAAGAACACATTATTCAATTAAAACAAACAAACAATTCATTGATTTCTATTTTGTTTTTCCTTTTACACAGAAGAGAAGGAGAGAGATATATAATAACGACGGTTTCAAAATTTAAAGGAAAAAATTAGGTTGAATATATTTAATTTAAAACTAATTTGTTTAGTAGTATATTCCCATAATACCCCTAAGGCCTTGAAACAAATAGTATCTCATTTTTAAAGTATTTACGAAACTACCATCTAGCATTTTAGTCATAGATCAATTAATCAAAGGTTTAGATTTAGTTCTGGTAAAAATATTGGTTCTCGCATTAACCATTCAATATATATATATATATATATATATATATATATATATATATATATATATATATATATATATATATATGTATATATATATATATGAATTTGTTTTTATATGTATAGTTATTGATATAATATTAGTGAAGTAATATATGATAAAAATAAAAATATTTAAGGTAGAAATTAATATTTTTCAAGAAAATCAAGACGATGCAATAATATTAATCCAACAGAATATTTAAGATAGAAATTAATTTTTTTTCTCAAAAGTCAAACAAGACGATTCAATAATAATCAAACAAAGGAAATATAAAATACGAGGCAAAAGTTGAGTTGTAGACCCATTTAATATGTAGGTTGATCCTGTCGTCGTTTGTTTGATGAATATATTGGAAACCATTCTCCCTAAGTTTCAAATTATTATTACAAAATTTACACCTCTAGTAAAATAATAATTATTATTTTATTGATAGTTTTGTGGGTTATTTTTAAAAAGTTTTTTATTTTATTCTATGTTACACTAGTATTTGATTGTATATTCCGTAATAGAGGTGTGGTTTCGAGAATATTAGGGGTCAATAAAACTGTAGTTATCATTTTTCTAAGAGTTAATTACATAATTGGTCCCTGTGTTTGTTCCAAAACAACGGGTCCAGTCCCTGGGTCGCAATTCCTTCGGACCCAGTCCCTGGACCCTATCTTTGGTTGCACGTTTGGTCCCTCCCACTAACAATCGTTAAAAAATCCCGTTAAATACATCACATGCCTGGCACGTGATGGGTAATAAGGTAATTTCGCCTTTCTTTTATTTTTTAATTCAATCCATACCCTCCCCACCCACCCACCCATTTCTCTCTCTTCTCTCACAATAAACAAGAACCACCCACCCACCCACCCATGAGATTGTTAATGGTGGTGGAGAGAATGGTGGTGTGGAGGAGAAGAAGGTGAAGGTCAAGAAGGTGAAGAAACCCAAAGTTACGGTTTCGGAAGCCGCTGCGAAAATCGACGATGCGGAGTTGGCTAGTTTCTTAGCTGATGTTACTGTAAGTGATTTGATTTAATTTTGTGATTTGATATGGTAATTAGCTTTTTTAATTGTGATATTTCGTGTAGGCTTCGTTTGAGACGCATACAGATGATGAGATTTGCGGATTACTTTGGACGGGCGTTTGCTAGCGTTAGTGCTTCGCAGTTTCCTTGGACCAAGTTGTTGAAGGAATCGGCTGTTGCAAAAGTTAACGGGCGAATTAAGGTGCAGATTTCTCTAGCGGCGTGGATTTTGGCAGTGAGATCGCCGGCGAGTAAGTTGCCGGAAACTTCGTCGATTAGGGTTTGTTTGTTGTGATTTGATGAAGATGAAGAACAATTTGCATTACTACTGTTACTCATGTCTCTCTATTGTTTTGTAAATGTGAAGATGAAGAACAATTTGGATTAAAAAATCAGTTGATAGAGAAATTAGGGTAGAGAAATTAGGGTTGAATCTGTATAAAGGGGAAAAAAAAGGCGAAGTTACCTTTTTACCCATCACATGCCAGGCACGTGACGTATTTAACGATAGTTTTTAACGACTGTTAGTGGGAGGGACCAAACGTGCAACCAAAGATAGGGTCCAGGGACTGGGTCCGAAGGAATTGCGACCCAGGGACTGGACCCGTTGTTTTGAAACAAACACAGGGACCAATTATGTAATTAACTCTTTTTCTAATTATTATTATTGAATAATCAATAATTCTTTTTTCTACTTTTTATTTAGTTTTATTTAGTTGATAAAAATTATATGTGTTCAATATTATCATCCTCATAAATTTATATGTGAACAACAATTCTTTTAAATGATTTCAACACAACAAAACAAAGGAATATTGGATAAGGTAGATAAAAATAACTTTTAGAGAAAAAAAATAGTTCGTAGACACAATAAAAAGAAATAACATAAAGACTATTGTTAGTAAAATCTTATAAAAGAAAATATTAATTAAATTCCCCCTCTATGCTATATATTGTATTGTTTAACTTTTAACCAATCAATATTTTCGTTAATCAGGTCAATTAAACATTTATTAAAGATAGATTTGTCTTCGAAGAAAAAAAAAACTCTAGACGGGATTTGATTATATTATTTAGAGTAAATTACATAAATTGTCCCTATGGTTTACTTTAAATTACGAATTTTGTCCCTAAGTTTAAAATGTTGCATAAATCGTCCATTTTTTGAAACTAATTACGTTTTTCGTCCCTAATTTCTAACGGACATCCATTTTAGGGACGAAATGTGAAATTAGTTAGGGATAATTTTAACTGAAATTATTAACGGACATCCATTTTAGGGACGAAAAGGGTAATTAGTTTCTAAAAGTGGACGAATTATGCAACATTTTAAACTTAGGGACGAAATCCGTAATTTTAGGTAAACCATAGGGACTATTTATGTAATTAACTCTATTATTTAACTTAAAAAACTATTCTACCCTAAATATTGAGTAAAAAGACTGTTTGGAGAAGATGACGTGATAACATATAATCATATATGTGCTGTTTAAAAGTAATACATACTATACGTAGTAATTTGTTTTCTAGAAAATGACGTGGACATCAACATAAGGCATATATGTCTTATCGTGGCACATGACAACAATGGTAAGACACGTACACGCTGTCGTTCTTCAGAAAATTCACCTCAAAAACACTTCTGCCATTTTGACTACTTCGCCTCAATCATCATCTTTAGCTACATACCAATCTCTTTATAGATTTATCTTACGTTGATAGACATTGATACCATAATAACATACTAAGTTAACAATATATACAAAGAGTGTCATGGAAAATGTGAGAGTGGACCTAATCAATAAATATTCCATGTTGTATTTCTTTAAAATGATTATTATTGGTTTAATTAAGAGATAATAGTTTGTGTATGTTATCAACTTGTTATAAATTTTTTTTTTTCTTTAATTATCGAAAGTTCTATTGAATACCCTTAAGTGATATAATTTATCTATTGTGTACCACGGGTGACCTTCACAATAGGTAACAGGTTACAATCACATTTTCAAACTATGACTTTTCCATATAGATTACATGTCATTAATTTATTGATTTATTGGCAGTTTTTATTATTTACTAATTAATTTATATATTTCTTATTTAAATAAGCTAAAATAAAACAACAAACATATATATTGGAGTTTCCTGTTACTACCACGAACAATAGCACACCAAGAACAAGAATACCAAATCGTCATCTTCTAACAATGAAAATCAACAATGGTGGCACTTGTGGCGACAGACGACTGAATTCAGCAGTGGAAGTTTACATACTGAATCGGAATTTTCCGATATACATATGTATGGTGTCGGTGAGTTGGTACTCGCCGGAAAAACGATTTTACGTTTTCAGATCTGAAACTTATATGTTTGGTTTTTAATCTCTAAAATTATTGTAAAAAGTGTTTCAATTACAAACTCAAGATCTTAAGAGAGGTTACATTCAATTTTATGAAACAAAATTACGTACTGTTAGGTATGAGAATCACCAAAAGTCATATTATTCAAGGTAAGGGGTAAACATTACAAGGTTAAATCACTTACTAGAAACCATATCAACTAATTCTAATCTCTACAATTTCCCCCTTTGATATAGTTTCTAGAAAAGTAATTATTAACTTTTTACAATACATTTCGAAATTCTATGCTAAGCTTCAAGTCTTCTATTCTTGAGTTGGATTTTCTGGTTCTTGAGATGCTTGATCTTTTTGAGCTTGAGATTGGCTTGTTGAAGATTCTTTTTCTTTGAACTCGGATAGAGTTTTGCACACTCATCTCTTTCTTGTTGCATTTCATATTGTCTTCGAGCTTTGATCGTTGCATAGATTGAGTATTTATTTTCCCGGATCTTCAAGCACATTTCATATCGTGAATAAATCTTCTGTTTTCCAAGCATTTCTCAATAGCATCCCTTCCAAACTCATATTCTCTCTTTTCTGCTCTCCACCTAGCATAGCCATCAGAGTTCACGTCATTTTGTTCATCACCATTCTTGATAATGCTATCTATTTCCTTCTTGATTAATCTTAGAGTGCCTATAGAGAAATGGTGTACTTCGTTGAATAGCATAAGAACATTTTCACTCCAATGAGGGCTTGAGTAGATAATTCCTTTATTGCCGATATTCACGATCGCCCCACTTTCTTTCCATGTTTTAGCTCAAAATTCTGTTGTGGAGCAACCAAATTCACTTTGCCTCTTCCACTCTCAAGAGCAATCTGGAAATTGAAGTAAGTTGCTTCCTTCACTTTTACTTCTATGAAGCGTTTTATTCTTGACTCTACAAACCTTTCAACTTCCCTTTTGTTTGACCACCTTTTCATCGACATGAAAATCCATTCAATATCGTTTGGATTAAGGTCATTGAAATCCGCTTCGGTGAAGTTGTATACTTTTCCATTGCTTCTTGCGATCTTGAATGTTGCATATTCGATTCCGTTATGAAACTTTGAACTTATGTTTCTAACGTCTGAGATCCCATGAATCGAATATACTTTATCAACTCCTTTACGCTTCTCGTGGACAAAGTGCTTGAAATTGCTCCATATTTATAGGTAAGGGGTAAACTGTTGAGATAATTAACTATCCATATTGTAATTTGATGATACAAATATAAACTGATAACTGTGAAGAAATAGTAGTTTTGGAGTTGCTGATTTATATTGAAGAAGTTTCTACTGGTGACAGTTACTATTGCTCATAGAAGTTTCTACTGGTGACAGTTTCTACTGCTCATAGAAGTTTACTGCTCATACAAGTTACTACTGCTCATAGAAGTTTCTACTGCTCATACAAGTTACTAATGCTCAGTTACTACTGGTGGGAGTTACTACTGCTCAGTTACCACTGGTGGGAGTTACTACATACTTGGTTACTACTGCCCTATCAAGAGTTAATACTGGTGAGAAGATAAAGATTAATTTAGGATAAGATATGATTAGATTTTATTCTTATTTGTAATTATATTTATCACAATTATAGGGATTTGTTACCTTAGAATAGGGAGACATTCTAGGAAGGTTACAAAGATATCAAATCTTTGTAATTATTATTCCTACGAATTCGTAGGAGTTTGTTAGAAACAAGGTTATAAAACCTTGATACATGTATAGAGAAAAATAGACGAGTGTATGCATAGATAATTCATGGCGATGTAGACCTAGACAAACTAGGTAGTGTCCCAAGATCAAGGTGTCCTTGATCCTGATATCGTTGTAAATATTTGTTATATTTCTGATCAAAATATAATTGAGGTTGTTGGAGGTGATTCGTTTGTGTTGTTATTCATTCATATTCATATACATAAACTGTTAATCACTAAACCTTGTAATATCAAAGTGTTGATCCGCTGCAACTTCTTTGATAGATCTAGATCTTCACGTTTGTTTATACAAACCTAAGTTCAATAGATCCTAACATAAACATTCATTACAAGGTTAACTCACTTACTATAAACCATATCAACTAATTCTAATCTCTATACGTACTGAATCTGCAAATCGCTTCCTTCAAATCAGGTTATGATGATGACGAATTGGAGATGACTAGGTTAGAATTTGCTTGTACTTTATGAACTGAAAGGTGTACATATATTCTTTTTTTTTCCTGAGACCAAGAGGATTAATGGAAGATTGGAAAGTGATTTAGAATATGAATATCTGTCTTGGTTTATGCAAAAATTTGACGAGCAACAGATCTATAGTATGTGGTTCTGGTCTCGTAAGTAGAGTGAGGAGAAGTTTTGGGATTTTTTAAAAAAGAGAAAAGTAGCAATCAACAAAAAAGAATGAAGATTTGGTAAGATCTTAACTAAAAAAAATAAGAAATGCTAAGATTTACCTTTTTTCAAGATGGAGAAGATGATGGTTGGTTTTGTTTTTTTGATGAGGATGATGAATATGATTTTAAAATTAAAGTCAATAAGAATTTTTAAATAATGAGAAAAAAAAATTGTATCTATGTATATAATTAAATTAATAAAAAAAAATATCCACGTAGATAAAAACCGGTTACATATCATCATTTAGCAGGTAAAGGGTCACACGTGTTACTAATTAAACAAAATTAGTCATTTCATAGTACTTAATAGAACTTTTAAAAGAATCTCATAATAATTGATAACATACACAAACTATTTTTCATTTAATTAATATGGGCGAAATATATGATGTCACAAGCCATTATAAAAGAGGTTTATTCGAATGGCTCTTATCCCCTGGTATACATTTGTATACCCAACCTCCCACATATTAGACAACATGTTATAACCACTTGGACAAGCCCTTATGATCTATATATATATATATATATATATATATATATATATATGTGTGTGTGTGTGTGTGTGTGTGTGTGTGAGCGAACCATATGAGTTTTATTCAAATATATCCCAACAAATATTGAAGTAAGTAACAATATGGCTTCAAGTTCAAAAAATGTAACAATCTTCATTATATTTATGGCATTTCTATGCACCAAAGCCTTGTCACAATGTGAAGATGAAACCAACAATCCTTGTAACAACAAATCCAAGGCATTATCCTTAAAAATCATCGGTATAGCCGTGATCCTTGTCACAAGTCTTATCGGCGTATCTCTACCTCTTATCAGCCGTTCCGTCCCTGCACTTAGTCCAGAACGTAGCCTATTTGTCATTATTAAAGCTTTTGCTTCGGGCATCATTTTGGCTACTGGATTCATGCACGTGTTGCCGATTCTTTTGATATGTTGAGGTCTAGTTGCTTGGCTGATAACCCGTGGCATAAGTTTCCATTTACTGGCTTTGTTGCTATGTTATCTGCTATTTTTACGCTCACTGTCGACTCAATGGCGACAAGCATATCTACCAAGAAGAACAGCGCGATATCAGCTGAGGGTGGTGAGGTGGTTGGCGGGGACCAAGAGATGGCAGTTGTGAGTAATGGTGGTGGACATTTCCATGGACACCATCATGCCTCAAAGGGAGCAGTAGGACCTCAACTTCTTCGTTATCGTGTCGTCGCTATGGTTAGCTTCAAATTATCATACTAGAGAAAGACTAGGATTTAAAAAAAGTTGTCATGTTATTCTTTTATATATTCTTAATAAATTGTTTAATAAATTTTTTTAAGGTGCTTGAACTTGGAATAGTTGTTCACTCAATAGTAATTGGACTTGGAGTTGGGGCATCAAATGATGTATGCACAATTAAACCGTTGGTGGCTGCTCTTTGTTTTCATCAAATGTTTGAAGGAATGGGTCTTGGTGGATGCATTCTTCAGGCCGAGTACAAGACGATGAAGAAAGCAATAATGGTTTTCTTCTTCTCGATTACAACTCCATTTGGGATTGCTCTTGGAATCGCATTGTCAAAGACATACAAAGAGAATAGCCCGAGTGCTTTGATCACAGTAGGACTACTTAATGCTTCATCAGCTGGACTACTCATCTACATGGCGTTGGTAGATCTTCTTGCTACCGATTTCATGGGTCCGAAACTTCAAGGGAGCATTAAGCTTCAAGTTAAATCGTACGCTGCAGTCTTGCTTGGTGCCGGTGGGATGTCCTTAATGGCAAAGTGGGCTTAAACTTCGTTTTATACATTCATTTGTGTCGTTTTTATTTATCGCTTAAGAGAACTTAATAATTAATTAAGTTTGCTCATTTTGCAACTGTAAGTGTATTGTAATTTAGGTATTTGGAACTTTTGATAAGTTTGAATTTTGTTATATGAAAATGTGTTACTTAGAGAATCTCCGATGGCTATTTTATTAGACGGTTTTCTCTTAAAGCTTTTTGTATAAAAGCTTTTATTTCAACGATAAAGAAAACTATATAAACTAAAAACTCTGTTAAAGGTTAATCAAATAATAACAAAAGAGTGTTTGTTTTGTTATGAATAATTTGATAATTATCAACCTATTGTCTAAAAAATCAAACATTTTAATAATAAAAGACTCTTTATAAATTTGTTCAAAGAATAAAAGGTTTTCAAAAATTTCTATCAGAGATGCTCTTAGCTTGTTACATATAAATGTAATATTAATTTCAAATAAACTAATGAAAGAACTTCAAACATTTAAGAAAATACTAGTATGATACCCTACGTATTGTGAAGCTACTAATTTATTAATCTATACACGTAACTAAAACAACATTTTATTCTTTTAATCATGAAAACAAATTTTGAATGTTGTGGATTTTTCTCAAATGTTATTATAAACTTTAAATTATGAAAACAAATTGTTGTAGCGGCTTTTGGTCAAATTAATGTTATTTATAAATTTTTGATGATGTACAATATTCAATAATATAGTCATTAGGCAAGTGTTAAACGTTATTTGCATTTATAAGGATTTTTAATGTTAAATATCCTTTTCGATGTAGCGCGATGGAAGGATAAACAAGATAACTAGATAACCTTCGTTGATTCAATCATGAATACACCATATAATGATTAAACCAAACAATTGATAAAATTATCAAAGTTTTGATTAAAAAATTTAATGAAAAAATAGAGCCTCCATGTTATGTTGCATATACCAATATTAAATAGTAAACCTAAAAAAAATAAACAAAACAAATCCTTAAACTTTAAAAAGTAAACAAAAACAACCCTTGACAAAACTAGAGAACGAGTTGCATGCACTCAAAAATTTGACCAGTTGTTGCAGCGCAACCCTCACCACTGTGTCGCAGTCAATTTAACCCACAATCTCCTTCGCGTCTGTTTCTTCATTGAGACGCACCAGTCAACTTACCTAATATAAAGAAAAATTATACAAAATAAAAGGCAACAAAGTAATCAGTATTTTTCTTTTTAATGAATATAGAAATACAAAACAAACATACAACAAACAATAGATTTAGTTTTTGACGAACATAATTTAGATTAGTGACCCACAAATAATATGTACAATTCATAGAACTTTTTTCTTTATATTTCTAGATAATCAAGAAGCCAATTGTCGTTGAATCTAAAATCAACGTCAATTGTAGGATTAGAGAAAATCATCATGATTTTCTCATATACCAACTTAAAAGATTTGAATCTAAGATAGTAATCTTGCATGTTCTAAGTTTCTTCATAAACCTTAGTTGAAAACGCGACATATTATACGCCTTAAACGTAAGCATCTTCTTATTAGTTTTAGTAACAAATCAAAATCCATTATATTCTACTTTTCAATCTTAAATTCATAGTTACTATTTGCAAACACAATTACCATACCTAGCTAGCTAGGAGTTCTTTTCGAATTAGGTCCATGAGGTATCACATGGGTTGTAACTTGTAATCTAGTCGAGGGTCACAATTTAAATCAAATATTTGAATGTTATCGGCATAAGCACTAAAATATATA
>CAJVGC010000404.1:0-21429 GCA_910822075.1 Senecio squalidus
TTATTCCCGGTCCAATATTAGTTCTCGAAGATCTTCGTTTCCGTGTAGAAGCAAACTCTCCAAATTTATGACCTCCTTCAGTGATCTTACAACGAACAAGAGTTTTTCCATTGTAAATTCGTACGGAGCAATCAACGAATTCCGTCAAAATAGAAGAAGATGTGACCCAATTTTCCTGTTAAAAAGAAGATCTCTCTTCTTCTTCATTCTCAACAGGAATGCATCAACAAAACTTCCCTTCCATATAGATCGTCGTGGCATGAACTCATAATTTATTCGCTTCGATTCCGCCCCTACTTCAATTAAAGCTAGCTCCTACTCCTCCTTCATCGTCGTTGGTCCGTATAGTGAGAAAGCTCACCCCTGCCTTTAGATGAGATCTTATATACGATTCTCGTAAACCCTAGGAGCCTCTTTTCCTTCTGCCCAGCTCCCCGAAAACAACGTTCGACTTGCATGTGTTAAGCATATAGCTAGCGTTCCTTCTGAGCCAGGATCAAACTCTTCTTTTGACTAGACTATGAAAAAATACGGGTTATATTCTATCTGGTAGAGTCAACAGAATGGAGTTCCTTGTCTGTAACTCAAGAAAGTGCATCTCTTTCTCTGCCATTCCTACTTTCTTGATAGTTATAACCTATTAAGAAGGTAGGTTCAGTCCAGGAGGCTAGTTTGAAATGAAACCCGGACTCGCTGAGGTTCACACACCTTTCTTTATGAAATTACACAGCAAGCTGGAAGCTTGGTACTAATAGCCTCTAGAGTATAGAGGGGCTATGGAGAGGCGCGCAACTGTTGTGCTTCCTCGCTTCGCCAAGAAAAGCACTTCTTCCTGGTTGAAGGGCGCGCTACAGGCCTACGCTTGTTCCTGCGCGAGAATTTCCGGCTTTTTGGCCGTATCTTGCTCCTTTCTTTCGCCTCAGTAGTGAGCGCTGCTAGATCTGATTCAACTGAATATGGGACTTGGATATGCTCTTGCTCCCGGCAGATATGCTGGGCGAGATAGTGAAAAAGGGGAAAGTAGAGTCCCCTAGAAACGTACAGGCAACCACTGCTACCTGTGCTGCTTTGTTCGTATAGATATGATGATCTCCTACCTCGGCTGGAACTTGCCTCTGCTTAGGGTATGAAGCCCCCAAATCTAGGCGAGGTCCAAATCTAGGCGAGGTGATGGCGGGGAACTCTCACTTTTTTTGCATTTTTATTATACCTCGCCCGGACAGCGGCGAATCTTAACGCGCGCTGCCCGACACACAACACAAAAAGAATTGCGATTTACTGAACGCAGGCGCTTACTTATCACAGATTCTTTTTAGTCTTTTTCGGCACACTCGTGGAGTTCGCTCGAAGTCGTCGCGAGCTCTACGTTTGAAGCTTCAACACAGTCACTCCTTAGTAGCTCGTTGCTACAACTTCTCTTTGGCTCGCCCCTATCTCTAAAGGGGCTTACTCACTTCACTCACTCTCGTTCAGTAGCGACACCTGGAACTCCACTTCCCAGATTCAAGGCAAAGGAAGAAGAAAGGTAGTCAGCCTCTTTCCTCTATCTTGTGCAAGGATAGCTGTCCAAAGATTGAAAGCCAGTAGGAAACCAGTCAGCTAGCTAAAGTTAGAAAGTTCATAAGTAGCCTAGCTGCACATTAATCGTATATAATAGAAATAGTATGCCACACTTTCCTGTTGATGGTGAGTGAAAAAGAGGAATCTGGACTTGCCCCTTGGGCTGGGCAGGACATCCCGGTCAGCACCGAACAATGGCGTTGCTTGGCGCTCGATTTTATTGGCCTCAGATGAAAGCGGAAAAGAAGCGACTTGAACACATCCTTCAGCGGGAAGCCCGATGGAATGCTTTCACGCCCTAAGAAGGAGTCCCGCAAAGAGAAGAGGTTGCTTCGCTTCCTAAGAATCATTCCCCTAAACCTAAACTTGCTCACTACCCCGGCTAACAACCGTCTTAAAAGTGAGATTTGAATTCGTTTCTCTTCCGGCTCGCTATCAATCTAAGTATCAATGCAATGTCCTTTCGTATATATTTCATTTTTTTAGCGATATATCCCTGTGACTGGTCTTACTAAGAGCTGCTACTGGGTTTGCTTACTACAGACCCTTACGATAAAGCACTTGAAAGCAGGAGTGACCTTCCTTACTCTGACTATTATGCCAAGCTTGCTTTTCTATTCCTTCCTTTTTAGCCACGGATTGAGTTAGATAGCGCACTACTCATTCGCTGGAAAAGGCTAGTTACCTTCTCTTCATTCTCTTGAACCTCGAACAAAAAAAGATCTCGCCATCAGCTGACTTAGAGTTCTGAATCAAAAAAGTCAACTGAAACTTTACTTAAGACGAAGGAACGAGTGCCAAAAAAAAACCGGTTTTCGTTTTCAAATCTACTAGTAATTAAGACTAAAAGTTAAGGAAGTCCTTTTCTTGACTTGGCCTGCGTTCATTACTACCTACCACCCTTTTTAAAGAACTTTATTTCATCTCAACAAGAAATGAAGCATAACCCTTGTTGTCCTCTTACCTTACTCAATTGTGGAGGTCTCTCGGTGTGTCCTGATCGATCAGTCTCGTGATGAAGATAATTCGATCTTCCACTAAGAAAGGCTCGTCACGACAACTTAATTTGTCGGGTAAACTACTAGGGGACTCCCCATGGTTTAGTAAAAGGGAGGGGAGATTTGCCCTCATCCGGGGGCTCATTTCATTCATTATGAACTTCAAAAGTGAAGGTCTTAAAACTTCATAGAATTCATGATCGGCCATTCCATTTGTGCTTTCAGCAAGTAGGCGACGAGAATATATTTCTATGCGTCAATCGGAAACCAATTGCTTGGATGCGTTGAAGCCTCGAGATGACCTTGCAGAAAAAACGCTTTCTAGGTTTGTCTTCTGTCTCCGTAACAAAACGGTCCATTTATTGATGGTCGCGAACGACGAGGATTGAACCCGCGCGTTGTTGGATTCACAATCCACTGCTTGATCCACTTGGCTACATCCTCCCTACCCCGCCACAGGTTTCAGTCTCTATCTACGATCATATCCTTTTCTGAACTTCCCTATGACCACTATTAAAGATAAGCTTTTCCTATACTATAGTTGCAAGTCTATTGTTCTCTTTCCGAATTAGGTGAAACAAAGCTTCAAAACAAAGAGGTTGGGCTGTTCACTTCATTGATTTGACTGAACTTTACTTAAGATTAAAGAGAGGGGCCGGGCGGGCAGTAAAGACTCATTTAGTAGACAGCGAGCGAGCAACAAGCACCTACTCCTATCAAAATGAAAAGCAGCAAGCTGAACTTGAATTGAAGAAGCGAGCCTCTATCAGAGAAAGGAAGCCGTTGCGCGTTAGCGCATCCGTTTTCTTGCTCGTTAGCGCCCTTCCTTCAGCTGGCTTCGCCTTATCTATTCATCTCTTTTTCAAATGGAGATTTAGGGATCTATCCTTGTTCATAGATCTTGAAACCAGATCTATCCCCGGAAGAACCAACACTTAAAGGGTGTAAGCAACGGAAGGTTCTCACCCTGTCCCCGATATTGTTCTCCGACGATGTCCCTGGGCGAAAGGGGACACCATTCTCTTTCTTTCTTCAATTATTCCGATCAGGACAAGTGGGTTGGTTCGTTTCGTCCTCCTATCTACGCAATTCTCTGTCTTCGTTCGTGATCATGTTGGGCGAAAGGTAGTTGTAGAGGAGCGGCTGTGAAAGGGCTCTTCCCCCCTTTCCATTTCAGTAGGGAGGGCTTCCTTTCCCACCATTTCGGCCTATTATTGATAGGGATTTTACCGATGCTGAAGGTAGCTTGCTTACAAAGCCACCCACTTGAGAAGTTGGTCGCTAGAAAGAAGCGACGAGGAAGCGAAGCTTTGCTTCTCCCCCAGTAGTCGTAATACTAGGCTCGTCGCTACTTTGATTCAAAATTTAACCGATGGTTCCCGACTTTCTCTGGTTTCCGCAACTGTAACCATTTTTCCGATTACATAAACCTTTTTTTTTTAATAGCGATACGCTCTAAAAAAAGTGAAGGATAAGCAACCATTCTAGAAGCGGTAGCTTCCCGCCTCCTTCATTCCTACTGCCTCCTTCGGTGAGAAGTTCCCTTCCTTTTTCTAAAAAAAAATGCCTGATTGGTCTACTCAGCAAACGTACAAAGTGGACCGCTGTTTGGCTAACCCCCTTCTTCCCATTCGGGTTGGGTTGACCCAGAAGTACAGTAAGAAGGAATGGAACCGCTTAAGAGTCGTCTGAAGTTCACACTTGGGTAAAGACGACTGACTTTGGAAACGGAACACGAACCAATTTAGCTATTCCAGCTTCTTATTGAGCGTAGCGAAATCAAGGTTTATGAGAAAGTCAGCGAAGTTTCTATGATGTTCTACCTTTGCGTAGTCTCGGTCCACAGTGACAATGGAAGGTGTAAGTGAAGAGAATAGAAGAGATGAAGTCCGCCCCTTAGCCTAGTCTATATCCACAGCTGACGCAACTCCGTACCGACGTCTCACTACTACTTAATTAATTAACGGCTAAACTTTTTCATAACCTGAGCTTTCCTTAACCAGTTGACCCTACTTCGTAACCTTAGCCTCCCTTTCTTTATAGTTCGACTAAGTGACTTCGTAACCGAAACCTACTTTTTTTCTTACTCTCCATCTCCTCGTCGCACTTGTCAATCCGCCTTTCAAGAATATCTTGAATAATAGATCCCTCCATAAAGAAAACCGATGGAACAACCATATCACCCTAATCATGAGGAAATGCGCTATGCTATAATATCGCCCAAAGAGCTTCGTCCTTAGCTTTTGCAAAGCTTCTTTTCCCTTTCCTTTTTGCACAACCCCTTCTGTTATAGAGTCCAATCGCGAGAGTCTAAACTTTGTTGCACTGGTCCGAGTTCACCTGCCTTCTACTTAGTAGGTATGATAGGTGAACCGAACCGGGCCCCTATTAGATTAGACGGAGCTTCGTTGGCTGGAATAAAAGCACAATAAGTTGCTTTACAAAAGGAGTCCTTAGTATGTGTCAAAACCGTTATAGTACTACTACACCGAAGTCTCGTACTCGAACTGGCAAGAACGGCCCAGCTTGCTGGCTGACTATTACCTGCTTACTTACTGGCTGACTTGGCAGCTGCCTTGAAAGCCTATTCCGATGGCGAGCAGTTACGATGGCTCCTTCCTAAATAAGTTATCTAAAAGTCAGTCTTTCTTTTTGTTTTCAACGATCTAGTGCTTGGTCCTTCACCTTTATGAGTAGGACTGACCCCCTTACATAGGTCTCTATGTTCAGTACTTCGTATCAAGTTCTATCTATGGGACCTTAACGATAATTTTTTGGTTCTTTCTGGAAAACCTAAGAGGTCCATGACTGACCCTGTATTTAGTGGAAGCAGATAGTTAGGGACTGACCTGGTACCACTTTGAGTTACTGCCCCGAAGTACTAGACCAGCTCCTGTTGAAGAATAAGGCTTTTGAGCTGCCTGAGCATTGAATTTGGAACACAGGCCAAACGAAGTCGTACTAAGGACCCTAAGTACTGTCAAATCGGTACGTACAACATCCCCTTGAAAATTGCTGGACCTTCACGAACTTGCTGGAAACGGAGTACCGTGCCGGCAGGATCCCTATAAAGAAAGCCGCACAGAAAGAGAAGACTACTTGGAATTCGGTGGGAATCCACAAAGACAGCGTAGGAGATATCGCCCATTATACTGCAATATGGTGAGCATAGCCATGTCTGATGAAAGAGCCACCTGCTGACCTGGTGTTGACGAACAAGTTCCGGAAGCATGCGAACAAGACTTGGGATCGCGGCTCGTACCAGTAAAGCCACAGAAATCAAAGAAGGCGCACGAAGGAAGGCAGTAGCACTATCTTGAGAATTTGTTCCGAGGAATGAAAAATAGCTGGAATAGAAAACTCTTCTTTAAACATCTGCTTCAGGACTAGCCTTTCACTGAGATCACTCCCATCTTGCTTCTTGAGCACTAGCCTATCACTGAGATCACTGCCTTCTTGTGTAAGAGACTAGACAAAACCAGTTATATACTAGAGAGCACCACCTTTATGGCTGAACTGAGATCACTGACCGGTAGCAGCTAAGGAAAAGCTATTCCCTTAGTAGCAGCTAACTCAATGGCAAGCAATCTTCCCGCATCAATGGCAAGCAATCTTCCCGCACTCTCCTACTACTTAACTGGACTATGAAGCATTAAGGTATACCGTGAAATAGCCTATACTAAAAGAGAAGCAGCTAGCCCGTTCAATAGCCTCTCTCAACCCTCTCTCAGCACAACTTGATTGACTCGATCACATACATCGTAGGTAAGGTACCCTCTATTCTAAGCTAGTACCCTGCTATGCAGTCTTTCTTCTATAGAGCAGGGATAGAGAAAGCTATAGCTAAAGTAAGAAAGCGAAAGGCCTACAACCAGAGCCAAGTAAAGTTCTCGCCTTGCAGGGATCAATCCACCTAAGGGGAACCAATCAGTACCCAAGCAGGTGATTAGACGTAGGTTTTGCTCCTTTCCTCCGCCCTAAAAACCTGACTTCCTAAGCATACTGAGAAAGAATTAGCAGAGTCCTCTCCCTCCTCCTTGCCCTCTTGAGTAATGAGAAGCGGGCTAACCCAAGCTCGTGCCACCCCTGAAATGAGAGTCAATCTTGGAACCAGAAAGAAGAGTCAATCTTGGAACCAGAAAGAAGAGATCTACATAGAAAGTAAAGACGGACGCCGAGATCTAAGATCGTCGATTCTCGTAGTCTAACCGAATTCATTCCTTTGCACTAGGCGGCTCACTTAACGACTATTGATCTTCGAAGGGCCCTGTCGGTCATCCCTCGCACGAAAATGAACGATATTTTAGTCATTTCCCCGACTCAACCCTCTGTATATGCCCTTGAAGTCCGGCCGGCGTACTCTTCCTCATAACCCTAAAGCACCAAAGGGCTATTGTGCGAGATAAGACCAGCTGTAACAACTGGAGGACGGGATAACATATCTGCTATCTCCCTTTAAGCACCTTTACGACACCTTATAATAAGAAGGAACTGCTGCATAAATCCCATCCAACGAAACGAATTCTGGTCTTTGCTCATTCCATGAGATAAGATAAAAAAAATTTTTTGATTGACTTCATCAGGAGATCCCTATCCTATGGTATGTATCTATCCTGTCCTTTCTTTTCGCTTAAAGGCAAAGCGCTTAGCCTGGGTCTTTGGATCCCAAAAAGTCGTCCGGTGCTGGCCTAATTAGTAAGTTCTACCCGCTTTCTCTTTAAGGGCAAGGCTTTTCACTCCGATTCTCCTTATCTTATGTTATTATGAAAGAATCCCTTTTGTCCTTCTGGCAAGAGTTTGAAGGGGGCTTGGTAGCTAGGAAAGTAAAGGCTGGGCTAGTGACAGGAGTGAGTGAAGGGATTCTCGTACTAAAGTAATATAGGAAATACCAATGTAGTTGTTCTCGGAATAGAGTCTGCTCTTCGCCAGCCTTCGGTGGTGTGCTTTGTTTATTGAGTAAGGGAATTGGGATATAGAGACTGCTTTAGGGGTGCCCAAGAACTTCCAGGAAAGTCCGCATACCTGGTGATAGTCTTCACCTCTTCAAGACTCATGGCTGAAAAGGACTTAGTAAAGGCCGGATCTTCTTATCTCCACTGAAAGCCCAATAAGAAGAGACTTAGGAAAGGGAATTAGTAATAGGTTCTACAGAGAGTCGATGAGCAGCTCCAGACTTCGTTAATGGCTATCTGCCCCCGGGAAAGCAAATTGGTTGTAGTTCGGGGTTCAAGCCGAGACTGCTATCTCTGAGTGAGTTCTGTGGGGGCTACTCGTTCCCGAAGGGGAGAGCCTCTTATATATAATACCACGAAAGCAAAGGAAAGAGTGAGACCCCTGGCTTACCAATACGTAAAATAGTAGAGGCTTTGGCGATGCTTTCCTCTGTAAACCATGAAAGTCAGCAAGTCGAAATTTCTTATTTTATATCTAATTGCTTTACCCGAATGAACCCTTCTTTTAAAGAAAAATAGTGACTTCAGCCCTTCTCTTCTGAGACAATGGTAGATAGAATTATTGTATGAAAGACACAAATGTTTAAGAAGCGCTCTTCTTTCTCCCTTTCTTTCCGTTGGTCAACAACCAACAAAAGTTCTCGTTTAGTTCTTCACTACTCGTACAGGAAGGCCTCTCTTTCCGTATGGGGGTAATCCTTTATTCTCAATCAAGATGCCTCAACTGGATAAATTCACTTATTTCACACAATTCTTCTGGTCATGCCTTTTCCTCTTTACTTTCTATATTGCCATATGCAATGATGGAGATGGAGTACTTGGGATCAGCAGAACTCTAAAACTACGTAACCAACTGCTTTCACACCGTACGAACAACATCCAGAGCAAGGACCCCAACAGTTTGGAAGATATCTTGAGAAAAGGTTTTAGCACCGGTCTATCCTCTATGTACTCCAGTTTATTCGAAGTCTCCCAATGGTGTAAGGCCGTCGACTTATTGGGAAAAAGGAGGAAGATCACTTTGATCTCTTGTTTCGGAGAAATCAGTGGCTCACGAGGAATGGAAAGGAACATATTATATTTGATCTCGAAGTCCTCATATAGTACTTCTTCCAATCCTGGATGGGGGATCACTTGTAGGAATGACATAATGCTAATCCATGTTCCACACGGCCAAGGAAGCATCGGTTTTTAATCTCATTATGACTTGGTCGTTCAGAAGATATTCTTTCTCGATCAGAATAGTGGAATGGAAGGCACTACAAGAAAGATATACTCCTTTTCAATCGCTCTTTTTTTAGTGGGGAGGAATAGTACGGGAAGGGAGCGAGACCAAGCCGTGCCACTAGTAGAGTAAGCCCTTCCCACGTGTCAAAATGAATTGCACCCTCAACCAGAGAGATCAACTTGCGCCTTTGATGTTAGGCCCCGGCGGAAAGTTTTCCGAAACCGAACTGAATGGAATTGTTACTTTCAAAAAATGCTTTCTGAAAAGAAAGAAGGTCCATTTTCCCACGTAGTTCGTCGGTCAAACCAACAATTCTCTTCTCAAAGTAATAGGGAGATCCTTTTCTAGTTAGACTTCTTGCAATGAAAGAACCATCCCTTCCTATTTGTTTGTCCTGTCAGATAGAAAGAGAGACCCCAAAGAGCCTTCTTTACCACTTTAGGGGGCGGGGGTGAAGGGGGGGTTTACATGCAACCGAGGCAAAGTTGTTTATGATTGAATCTCAGAGGCACTCTTATCATTTGGTAGAGCCAAGTCCATGGCCAATTTCGGGTTCACTCGGAGCTTTGGCAACCACCGTAGGAGGTGTGATGTACATGCACTCATTTCAAGGGTGTGCAACACTTCTCAGTTTGGGCCTAATATTTATCCTATATACCATGTTCGTATGGTGGCGCGATGTTCTACGTGAATCCACGTTGGAAGGACATCATACCAAAGTCGTACAATTAGGACCTCGATATGGGTTTATTCTATTTATAGTTTCGGAGGTTATGTTCCTTTTTGCTCTTTTTCGGGCTTTTTCTCATTCTTCTTTGGCCCCTACGGTAGAGATCGGAGGTATTTGGCCCCCAAAAGGGATTGCGGTTTTAGATCCTCGGGAAATCCCTTTTCTTAATACTCTTATTCCCCTTTCATCCGGAGCTGCCGTAACTTGGGCTCATCATGCTATACTCGCGGGGAAGGAAAAACGAGCCGTGTACGCTTTAGTAGCTACCGTTTCACTGGCTCTAGTATTCACCGCCTTTCAAGGAATGGAATATTATCAAGCGCCCTCCACAATTTCGGATAGTATTTATGGTTCTACCTTTTTCTTAGCAACTGGCTTTCATGGTTTTCATGTGATTATAGGTACTCTTTTCTTGATCATATGTGGTATTCGCCAATATCTTGGTCATCTGACCAAGGAGCATCACGTTGGCTTTGAAGCAGCTGCATGGTACTGGCATTTTGTAGACGTGGTTCGGTTATTCCCATTTGTCTCTATCTATTGGTGGGGAGGTATATGAAGGAACGAATCAGTGGATTGAAGAATTCAAGCTCGAAGACAAAGAGAAGCGGGCTTTTCAAATGAATTACTGCAACTTTCCCACTCCCTTTGATTATCATATACAAAAAAGTATCTTCCACTTTCCTACCAAATCTCTCTTTATTCTGGCACATAAATGAAGGGATCGAAGAAATTATGGCAGATCATGTTCACCAAGAAATGACCCGAAATTGGATCTTGGTCTATTTGAGATTGTTCCTTTTAATCGTAATCAAAGATGTTTTCTTGTCTCTCGTTTCTTTTCTGAACAAATCGAAGAACCTAATGGATCGAACTCATCCTTGGCTGCTACGAAAGAAATAGGCCTTGCGTTGAGGAAGGAACGTTCTGCTTTGAGTTGAAGGCAAGAGCTCCTTCCCTCCCTTCCTTATCGACATTAGCTGTATCCCATATCTCCCCATATCGTATTTAACTAGACCCCATCCCTCGCTTTGACTGTTCACCATATGTGTATCGTACCGACCCCATATCATACGTACAATAATTTATTCCTTCTCCCCATATCACTCATTCACATGCCATCTCATTGTTCACCCGGAAAATATTCTTGTTTAAGACAGATCGCTTCCCTCAGTCAGCGGGAGGCCTAGTCGATGTAGGCCCTCAAACCAAACGGCGGGCAGACCAGTCGAAGGAGTAGTTCACTTACCTGTTTGTACATATACTATACTCATACCCATATTACGATACATATGTGTTCACCCTATCTTGCTTTCACGGCTTTGACCGGGAACCAAACCAAAGAGCCAATACACCAACAACCAAGGAACGGGAGTGGGTGGTCCCTAGGAACGGCAGAAAGGAAGTACTGGTTCAACCATATACGAGTGACGGAACCGGTGTTGATCAAAGACATGCGCCGAGTGCCAGGAATGACTATAAGCCGATAGAGTCGTTTTAACATGCCATGAACCGAGATACAATTTGACTAGTGCCAGTTACAAGAAAGAGTGGAGTTGATTTACAGATACTAGTACCTGAATGACAAGTGACGAAAGCAAGAAAGAGTTACTAAAACCATTACGAATGACAAGTACACACAAGAATGACTCGATCGAGTCCCGAGAGACAGATAGAGCTTAACTAAAACGTCCGCCCGGTCATCCTTCCATCATCCGGCGATGAAATCGAGGGATGATACGAGGATACCCTAATCGATTGAGGGAGACTGGTACAGGCAACAATTCGGGTGGCTTCGGAATACCTCCGTAAGCCATCTGAAGGG
Organism: Senecio squalidus; assembly: GCA_910822075.1. Lineage (NCBI taxonomy): Eukaryota > Viridiplantae > Streptophyta > Magnoliopsida > Asterales > Asteraceae > Senecio > Senecio squalidus. Next base: position 11,294 of record CAJVGC010000404.1, read on the forward strand.
ATGAAGAACACTGTTTTAGATAAAGTGATTTGAATAAAAATCCCGACTTCCGTACTAACCTGACCACCTGTTTTGAGAACAAGTAAGCTCCAATGCATGCTTCCTTAGTCAAACTATCATGAGTTATAAGGATCATACGGTTTAAGTATGACCTTGAAACCCGAAAATCTTCCAATGTCGATCCTAATGCTACAGTTGCTATCGGTTGCTAGCCTCAAAAAAATCTTTGTACCCTCATGGATACGGTCCTGAGGCTTCTGAATGATAGAATTAGAGGGTCCCTTTCGGACGTGCAGATTGAGGTTGGTAGGATATAGGCGTTAGGCTCTTTCGATGGCACTGAAAGGCCTGTTATCGTACTCTTTCGTATATAGTTGTCAAAGACACTGGAGAGAACTAGTCTCTCGGGCTAGGGACTCTCTATCTATATACTATCAACTGGATTTATAGCGAGCTTCTACTATTAGAACAAGGGCATAGTTTTAGGGACACTCACGTCTTTTTTTACAAGTAAAACTTGTCTCTATATTCAAGGGACTCACGATTGTGCAACAAAGTCTCCTATTCGGCGATATTCACATTGATTCTGGAATAACCTATCATATGCGGCCTCTGCTACTGTTCACAAGTACAAGATGAGGATCAGCAACAGGTATTACCAGAGTATCATAGCTTATTTGACAGAGACGACGTTTAACCTTTTCCGCGGTGTGAACCTTGCGGTAAGTGTTGTATACTTTAAGAAGAGAGATCTATTCTACATCTTTATTCTATCAAACCTGAAAACGAGGCCTCCGGTAAACAAGCTATAAAAGATGAATATCGCTCTCTCTAGCTAACCTGGAAAAAGTCTACCTTTGCGGAACTGGAGCCGAAGCTCCTTCCTTTCTTCCTCCCTTGTTCTATTACCCCAAGGCCTCCTCGGTCTTCTTGGACTTGGTTTCTGTCTGGTTTCACCCGCACTGCTAATGTAGGCTTTTTGGGGGTAATGGCATCGGCACACTATTCGTCTAAATAAGTTCTCTTTCGTCTTCCAATAGTTCTGACCCGCAAAGTGAGCCCCGAAAACTGTCAACCTATGACCAACTCAAAATTAGAGTAGCTGATAGAGTAGAAGGTGGGATTCTATATTCTATAGCCTATGCGCCTGCTTCTGATGAGATAGAAGTAGGCTCCCGGTGCGTCTTCCTTCGGTCGGCTTGTCATCGAAGGATGTTAGCCAAATCAGAAGAACTATAGGCTCGAAGGCTAGGGTTGGTCAAGCGAACTTATTCATTTAATTCTTCGCCTAGTCTTAGCACCCGCACAGTAGAGGGGAATAAGCATTCCCTTTCCGACAAAACTAAGCGTCTTGCCGCTCGGTAAAGGCAATAGGGGGAGGTTTGGAACCCCAAAACAAGTCTAGGCTTAAGAACGGTGATGCTAGTTCAGTTGTTGAAGAAAATGTCCCGATGAACCTTGGGAGCATCCCGGGAAAGATCTATGGCTTCAGCTGCGGCTAAGCGAACTACCTATTCTATATATTCTATATTGCTCTTCTGTTTTTACAATTATCTTTTTTAAAGCAGATAGTTCACAGTGCTCATTCTATCGATACTGGGAAATAAAAAAAAAGAATGTTTACACTCAATTTTCATTACGAAGATGTATCACGTCAGGATCCGTTGCTCAAACCGAATCACGCCAACGTTATGGAAGTTCCTGGATCGTGTAAAATAAGAGTAGTACCAAAGGCAGCACCTTCTGATTTCATAATAAAAAATGGAAAATTGGCTATGGAGATTCCGTGCGGTCAGAAATTAATACAGACACAAAGGGCTTCGACAGGAAAGTCGTTTCGATCCAATCCATTCTTGGAGTCAAATAAACACAAAAAAGGATATGTCAGTGACCTAGCACGGCAAAGCACTCTCCGAAGGCATGGAATGTCTCATTTTTTGGTAAGAATCTCCGCAGTAATGTCTCTGTTAGATTTTCCGGTCGAAATACGGGAAAAGTCCATTCAATTCTTGATGGAAATGGAGTTTTGCGAATTCTCCCCGGAACTGGAAGATCATTTCGAGATCTTCGAACATATTCGGGGGTTCAATGTCACTATTGTAACTTCGGCCAACACACAAGATGAGACTTTACCACCGTGGAGCGGCTTTTTTCAAAAAGATGAGGGGGAAAGTCAGTAAGATGTCGGAGAAGCAAAATATACGAGATCACAAACGTAGATTGCTCGCGGCTAAGTATGAATTGAGACAAAAGCTTTATAAATTTGTAAAGATACCGATCGATCTAGTGATATGCGGGACAAACATCGAAAGTCTCAGGTGACTGAAGAACTCAGCGACGAGTTGACAAAAGAAGCCCTAAAAATGGACATGAACGAGGTCCTTTGATGGGCATAAAGAAATCGTCTTGGTAGCATCAAACCAATAGAACAAGGGTTAGCTCTGCAGCTGGTCTACAAGCAAGGTAAGTAGGTCCATGCGACCGGCCCCGGATGTACCCTTTAGCCGCGAGGGGAACCGGGTAAAAAAAGTCGCGATCAGAATGAATGGTAGTTCGCTGGGCCTGTCTTTTGCTCCCGGAGGTGCTGGTTCGAATCCAGTTCGTGACAACCACAAAGCCTTTGATCATAGAATATCTCGGGACCCTCGCTGGTAAATATGGGGCTCTGGCAGCTGCACTTTTTTTTTATATGATGCATCGAATGCTTCCTCTACTTTCAGTAAAAATCCAAAAAGCCTATTCTCGAGGCACTCTTTCTCTTATAGCGCTCTTTCCTTCCCTTCGAGCTAGCCGGAATAAATCCATTTCTTTTGTCTGTAAGAGAAAAGGCGCTTATTCCATGAAATAGGAGCGCAGCGGAGTCATGAACAAACAAGAATAGCCACTTCCTTATCTACGCTATTTACTTTCCTCCCCTCGTGGGAAGTAGCAAGAGCCTTTATCTAATCTACTATTGAACCATCTCACCTGAAAGTCAGTCGCTACCTTAAGGCATGCCTTGACTCCAAGAGCTAACTCGATGGGACTTGCTTTCCTAAAGAGAAGACGAATAGGATGACACTCGGGATCGTTCTTACTTAAATAAATTCCCATGAGCTGCCTTGAGCTGATAACTCCAAAATCGAGGATTCTTGGCCACTGACTTACTGCTTTCACTCAAATGCCACTGATGCGTAAGACATTGAGTTGGACTACTTTCCTTCTGGTAATGCCTTTCCCTGTGGTCACCTTGCCCTTCTACTTACTGGCTTGGCTATTTCGAAGGATTCGCTTCGGCTGGTGATTGAACTAAAAAAAATTTTTAGAAAGTGGCACTCCTTCCTTGCTTCTTACCCCGTAGTGGGATATTTTCTGACAATCGGTCGTAGATTCCCTGGCTTAACTAGGAACCTAGTCCCTTCTTGTGACAACAGAAGAGAAGGAATTGCCTTTTTTCTCTCTTTTTCGCCTTTGGCCTGGTCAAAGCAAAAAAGCCACTACCAACTATGATTTCCACGAAATGCTAGTCGAAGATCCACTATTTACTTATTTCTAATAAGATAGGACCATCGGAAAGAAAGTCAAGTAGAATCCCGTGCTTTCGGGTGATTCCGCATTCAAATGTTACCCACGTGAATGCTAGTCGAATCCCTATGCCCAAACCACATAAGATAAGCTAAGCAGCTAGATCGATTCCAAACGTGTGATTAGTAGCTGATGCAGAAAAAAGAAGAACAGCTTCTTCTTCTATGATGACATCTGCAGCAGATTCAATGGCCTCGGTTTACACATTCTTGACTTGAAAAAAAGAGTTAGAAGGATTCTCGTCAGAAGGTCAGGTCAGAAGTGGATTCCCTTTCTGGGGTACGATACTAGGCTATGATTCCCGGAGAGAGAGAGAGAGAACTCTTATAAGAAAATGGGCCTTGAGCCTGCTTCATCGCCTTGACTTGATTCGGGTAAGTCAAAGTAAGGACTTTGCTTTTTCAAATCCCAGACAGGAAGGAAGTCGAAAAAAGATCTGCTTCAGGATCAACTGAAGTAGAAGAAGAGACCTTTTCCCCTTGGGGAATGAAAAAGATCATATTTATAAAAATGAAATAAGACGTGTTCACTTTGTAAGAGCCCTTGGTCTTAGTCTTAAAGAGAAGGAAGCCGGCAATAGCACGATAGGGATACCATAAATTCCATATCACTCGGGGTTGGTTGCCCGTAGAGAATAATAGATTGTTGTTCTGGTTGCATTCGAAAATAATAAAATAGTTGTGCCGCGCTCCCAAATGGAGAGACTTTTTGTCTTTCGAATAATCGTTGATTTGACCGACGATCTACGTGGGAAAATGGATCTTCTTTCTTTTCAGAAAGCATTTTTTGAAAGTAACAATTCCATCCAGTTCAGTCGGATATCCTAACTAAGATAGCCAATTATGGTTTTGGGGTGAAAGAGGCGATAGAGGGGAAGGGGATAGCCAGTTGTATCGGTAGAACCTCTCTCACCTACGCTATTCTCAAACGGGAGATCGGGATCGGGGGGGAGCGATGAAGAGGGAAGTGGATAATCCGAGGAGCGGGGCCTACCTCGTCGAAGCTGTTGCTGACCCATTGAGACTAAACTGAGACAAAACTCACAAAGAGAGACATGGAAGAATGCGGCGTAGATTAAGGGGAGGAACTAGCGCCTCTGAACTTAGAGAATTGAAATCTTTTTCAGATCTAAAGAGAACTGGGGAAGATGCACTGTAATGAAAGTCATTCTATTAATAAGAAGTTTCATAACTGACTTGCTAAGTAACATACCAAGGATAGGCGGTTTCCGCATCTCCGTTTGAGGGGATTGGAGAGATATATATGTGGTATGATTCGGGGGAAGCCCTTTGGAGCGATGAGTTCTAGTTGGAGTTAGAGTTCGAAGGTGCGGGTGAATTCCACTTTAAGGGGGTTTATGAAGCAGCGAAAGAAAGCCGGGAAGAAGAAGCTAGGGGGGAAGTATATTTTATCCCCAACCAATTACCTTCACTCATAATGATTTTTACTTTACATTCGCTATCCGCGTACTCGACCCCTGTATGTAGAGGCCTTTGTAGACCACTACCAAATCAAGAGGGTCTTGATAGACACTGGTGAAAAATGGAATATTTTCACATTGAGTACAGCTAGGCAGTTTTGGACCCTTCCTTACTTTAGAAAGAAATGGCTGGACCTTGGCTGGCCTTTGCAACAAAGTTGAGTGCGTACCCATTGAGCGCGAGTTGGAGCTTTCATCACTTCAGTGCGAACGGGACCTTCACTTACGGGGACCTGCTTACGAAAAGCACTTTGGCCGGAGGTTTCTCAATCCAATCCGACTTTCCTGAATCAAGCTTCAACTATACTAAATTTGATGACTAAAAGCGAGAGTCTAACCGGTCTCGTTAGCTTTCACTTCCTCTTTCAAGGAGAGGCGCGGAAAACTGCTCGACTATAAAGGATAGGAGCACATAATAAGTAGCGGAAGCAGACAATAGAACAGCTGCTAGAAGCTCGACAAAGAGGTATGAGTTTCACTCGGGCAAGACTCCCTGAGGGCAAGAAAAAGGAAATAGTTCTTCTAGTCCTTATGTTCTAAAATTCTTTCAACGCATTCCTATCCTTCTAGTCAATAAGCCAGGGCAAATCTAGGGGAGGAAAAGCTCGGCTCGGCTTCTAGTTGCAACCGATGTTCCGGTAAAAGATTATCTGGGAGAGCGAGTAAGGACAATCCGGTAATGCTGCTCAGTCTGAGGGGCGAAGATGCGAGACTGAAAGGGATATTCCACCAGTTGTTGAGGATAGGGAAGAAAGAAAGTGCCTCGAGTCAAAGCGAGAGCGTTGGTTGAGATTCCCACAAATCTCCAAATTAAGATTGTATGAAAGTGACTCCTTAAAGTCTTTCTTTCTTTTAATCGGATGGAAGTCAATTCCCTGACACTAAGAATGAAATATCTCCTACGGTAAATCTTAAACTATCATTTACCTTTCTTTGTTTCAAGCTTTCAACCTCTCTTCCCCTCTTGAGTTGCGTTGAGGCAATCATTCATACAGTGAAAGAGTCTTCCTCTAGTCTTGCTTTGGCACCTATTTGTTTGGGACTTTTCCTTGTAGGCTTCTGTCTTAGATCCTTTTCTTCTCTCTTTTGTGCTTACTAAGTCTTTACCGAAGGGAGAGGGACGAAGTGACTCTTTATTCTGTCTGAGTCTAATTGAGTAGATACAGAAAGGTAACAGACAATTTATCCCTTAAAAAAGTGAATCTTCCGAAGTCATCACCCAGATAGACTCTGGTCTCAGACCTTTCGAAATGCATGTGTTAAGCATATAGCTAGCCTTACAGAGTTTGATAATAGTCTCAATCACAGATGATTTCGATCTTAGGCGAACGAGGTTACCGGCTCTCCGGCCCCATTTCGGTGCACTATTGGAGATCTCTTTGGGCCTTCCGCTTTCTAAAAAGCAAACTATCTTGATTGGTTGGCCTACTGATAGATTAGCTTTTTCTTCTTTTACGTAATTTCAGAATTCTATTTTTCTTACTTTGAGCTTAAAAGGAATTTTCAGTATGTCTTGAATCCAATCAGTGCGATCAGTCCAGTCAAGTCTTTGACTTCGGTCGTAGGTTGAAAGTAAAGAGGTAGCCGTTTCGTTCTCCTAGATGCACGAATGAGGAGAGAAAGAAGCAAACGAGCCAGGGAAAGAAAGGAGAGAGAGTGCTTTATCATACAATATTCGCCCGTTTTCAGTCAATCATGGAACGCCCCTCGGGATGTGCCCTATAGGAGCGCAAGCCTTTTTCACAGAAGAGGTGGCACAGAACGAACTCTTCCAGATGAGGATGTTAGCGAATAAGCTCTCAACTAATCTCGTACAATACAATAAAATATTTGCCCTAAATGTTCACACCCTTTCACTCTTGGGACTGACTTGCCCGTTGGAGAGCTACCGAACTGCCTTCCTTGCTTGCCTGGAATGAGAGGACAGACTGAGAGACAGACCGCAGGAAAGGAATTGGTTACTACAGACAGACCGGATGAAATAGCTGCGCTCACTCTTGCAGCGGTTATTGCTAACATAGGAAGTCTCACTGCCTCCAACCTTATTGTTAGACCGTTTCGCGCCCTACGACTAGTAGTGCGATCACTCCCTTTCGAGTAGGATTAACACTCACTCAGCAATAGCGCCCCTACTCTTAACAAGTACGCTTCCTGCTTACTCTAAGTCCCAAGCTGGAAACATCCAGTTGCTTATTATAGGATAGGATGCACATCCCGACCGGTAAAAGGAAAGAGCGAGATCTCCTTTCCTGTAGGCTTCTCCTGTGCTTAGTTCACCTAGCATGGAAAGAAGCTGAGCCGTGCTAGTAACATCGTGAACAGATGTTATCAAGAGTTAGCTTGGGAACATGCCATGCCCTTAGCCTTAGTTGGAAGCTAAGCCAAAGCTAAGCCTGAAACTCACGAATCTCTTACTAAAAAGAAGAAAGAAGAAGGTGATCGCCTAGTTCTTGAAATAGATCGTAATCTATGACTTTGTCTTAGCGAGCGATGCCTATAAGAGCTAGGAATGAGGCTAAAGCAAAGACAGATTGAGAAAGCCTCCTTTGCCTTCTCATTAGCTTTAGCTGGATGAAATCGTATCCATTGCTTGAGATCTTTAGGAGCTGAGAATGCAACCCATTCAATCGATGCGGGCTTTTCCCTTTTGCGTTGGGAGCTTGCTTGTGGGCCTTCTTGCTTATTTGACTTGTCCTCAACTCGACCAAAGAATGTTAATAATAAGGTGGGCAAGCCCTCATTCCCAAGACCCAGTTCTCTTTGTGAGGCTGCCTCCGTATCCCATCTCTATCTCTCTCTAATGAAGAGCAAACGGATCAACCTCGTTGCCGACTTCACATCAGAAAGATGAGGCACTGATCCAAGAAGCCAATGCCAACAAGTGGTTCCATAGCTCCCCCAACCACATCAGGAAAGGGACCTCACGCTTCCCTTCTATCTTAGGTTCTAGCCCGCCTGACCTAACCCATCACAAAGGACAACCAAAAGCGATCCCAGGAATTTAGCTAATTAAGAAGAGGGAGAATGTCTATCCGGCAGATCTTTCAACTCCTCCAACTCTTCTGAACCTAATCTAGACGGAGCCCTAACTTAGTACAGGTACTTAGAGCACGGATCCCTAGTAGAACCCGGATCCTTAGAACACGAGCCCCTAATAGAATAGAAATCAGTATAAAGAAGAAAGCGATTGCATCCTTCTTCTTATCATAGCATAGTATGGTAAGTAAGGTAATAGCGGAGTGGAGCTGTTTGGAGAGCGAACTCTTAATGTCGATCAAGTGAATCGCTCCTGCTTGATCTCGACGGTGATCCCTGGCCTGGGGCTGACACTAAGCTAGTGAACTGCCGTCCAAGGTGAAGGTTATAAGATTTCTGCCTTTTGAACTCTCAATTAGAAAGACTTGTTGACCTTCACTTCACATCCTGACCCTTGTCTTAGCCCTCTCCTCCCATTCCCTATTCTCCATCTCGCCCCTTTCTCAATAATCCATCTTGCCTCCCAAATCTCTCTTCGAAGGTGAAGCTCCTGGCATCCATAGGAAGAAGAGGACGGGCGAGTAGTGCATCCGTGTCTACTCACTCCGGTGGGATTCCAAGATGAAAAGGGATCAATCCAATTACAGCTGTCAGCTAGATAGACGAAACGAGGGCATATCCAGGCGTTTCAGTGGTTTCCATTTCGATGGTGACATTAACATCCTTTACCATCGTAGTCGAATCTTAACTCAACTCGGGAGAGGAAGAATCCACTCCCTGAGAAAGAAGGAAGTGCTTGCGCCTTTAGGAATCTTGCGCTAAGGCTTGAACTTGCTGCATTCTAGTTTCCAGGAGCGCACTGGAGTTTTATCTTTTAGTCGTTCATTCTACAACGCATAATCTTTCGTGACAAGAGGAAGACGGAGGAGCAGGCAAGAAGAGCAAGTATAGTGAAAGAATCCTCATGGGCCAAACAAAAAGAGGTTTAGCCCCAACGTCAAATTAATGCAACGCAAGGTACCCGTGCAAACATCGTCTATCTCTCTTGTCAAGTGGCTCCACTCTTAGGGAGATAATCTACGGATTCTGCGAAAGGGCTTCCCTATCTATGATTGAGCTCACGCTCTTACTCTTTCTATCAGTCGTGTTTTTGATTTTATCTATGACCGTCAACTTGCTTGATTTACTAACCTCGTGTTCTCATCCACTTTAAGGTCAGGTCGAAGCAAAGCGTTTTCCTTCCTCTTCCTATCGGAAAACAAAAACCCGCCAGCTAACTTCTCTCTAGTGGGCTTCACTTGTACGCTATCCTTCCTGACCTTACCTCGATTCTACTCTCCAAGCTCACTGCTCGACGCTCGCCTGACATATCGGTCTGAAGTTTCTTTGATCACTTAGGACAGACAATCTTTCTAAAAAATAAAAATATCGTAATCTAGTTCAAGAAAGTGGTTGTGACGTGAATTGCATTGTGCTCATCAACATGTAAGCTGCACCATGCTGAATGAGAGAATTACATTCCCTTTCAATTGAGATATTGCGTATGATAAGAGAGAGAAAGGTTCCTTTTTTTCCGGTATGCTGCTCCGCGAGCAAGGAGCGATAGAAGCTAGTATTCTTTAATGAATAACAAGAGTCTGGTACTATAAGGGAATCCAACACCTAGTGATTTACATTTTACACCTTATCTTCTATACTTTCGGTGGAAAAACCAGCCGAGTCTTCCAGCAGGAGTTCCACGCCTTTTTTAACCTGCATCAAAAAAGTAAGTATTGCGCCGGGCATGATCCCGGTGTCGAGCAGAGCGAATGAAAAAAAATCCGTGATAAATCATTTTCAAATGATACTCTATGGTCATCCTACGCCAAGTGATCTAGAATTTATGGTAGATGAGGGTTTTTCTTTATCTTCAGGTGGTACCTCTACCACTCTTTCTTCAACTAGGTCGGACGCACAAAGCGCTCCTCCTGAGTTAGAGCGGTTATTTGAGAGAATCTGCAATGAATACGCGGAGTGGGTTGGGACATGCCTGACCTTGTTCGGGCAGTGATAGGGGAGGAAGCGCTACCGTAACCTAGCTAGCGCTACATCTTGCTAACGTCGTCTGAATTGCCTT
>CAJVGC010000405.1:0-22573 GCA_910822075.1 Senecio squalidus
GGATTATGATACCAAAACATTATCTTACTGTTAACTAATTAACTACCTTAACACCATACAAATAACTAAATAACTACCTTAACACCATACAAATAACAAGAACACCAAGAAAATATTACATTATTATGATACCAAAAACACTAAATAACTACCTTAACACTATATTAAACAATACATGTTACATTATACAAATCATTTACAGTATAAGTTGTACTCTATTAAACTATACAATATTATTCACAAACACCAAAAATATCATAGTAACATTTTCACAAACACCTGGTGTGCATACAATTTTACCATAAATTGATACAAAAAATGATACAGTAAATTGATTTTATAACTCTACAGCTATCAATCAAACAATATAATGTATATTTTGGATAAATTAGGGCATACCTAACTGCAAATCCTTAACACCTGGAGAGTTTTGAGAGTTTTGATACAAATGATTTTTTGTCGATTAGGGATTGTTTGAGTAAATTAGGGCGGGATTGTTGAAAGTTTTGAGAGTGGATTGAATGACTGTGAAATTAGGGCGGGATAATTGAACGAATGTGGATTGAAAATGTTTTGAGGTGAATTAATCGAAGGTTTTGAGAGTTTGAGAGGGAGGGGGAAATTTTAGAGAGCGGGAAGTTTTGGGGGAAAAAAATAGGTTTAGGGTTTTTTAATTTTAAGCAGATTCTATGACAAAAATAATATACATGACACCTATTTAGGACGAAGAAAAACAAACGTCATAACGAAATCTTAATTTTAACTGATTATGACCCATGTGTTATGACACATCTGAAAACGCGTCATCTCTTTACTCAAAATGACTGTTGTTTTATGACCCTGGATATTGCGCGTCATCTTTCTGCGTGGGTCATAAAAAGCGGGTCAAGGATAGCCCTGTTTCTAGTAGTGTGTTTGAAAATCGATTTCGATTTGGGCTCGAAAAAACGATTTCCAGTAGACATTTTATGTTGGTCAAAACTATTCCTAGGCCTTTGATTTGGACAATTATAATTAACATGGCCTTTCTCCCCACAATCAAAACAAGTTCTCCATTCATTAAGGTTTTGAGAACTTCGAGTCATTCTCCGGTGGTGTGTATGAGGTTTGGAGAAACATAGCATTTGGACGCATGAAACCATTATTTTGTTGAACATATTGTGGTTTCTGGGGGCCATTGTTTGTGTGTCTCAAATGAGGTGGTAAGAATTTTACTTTTTCAGTTACCTTTTTCTGAACCTCCACTGGTGATTCCCCGGCTTTTACCAACTTTGGTCCCTTGAATTCAGTCTTTTCAAAATTTTAACTTGTTTAGGTTTACTCGAAGTTTTATTCGGTAGTTGACGACCCAAACCCGAACCCTTTTCTTCCTCATCTAAGTCGGAAACCCAATCTTCAACTAATATCGTTTCTTTGAATTTTTCGGTTTTAGCACTGTTGAGCATTTGAATTAGCTTTGGGATTGACAATAGGTGTCTGGACAGCTGGGTCTGGTTGTTTGAACTATGACTTCAATGTCCCCTATCCTCCTTTGGAGCTTTAATCAATTTGTTAAAAATTGGGAGGTGGACAAGTTTTGTAGTCAACCATTTGGTTTCCCTTCCCCATTCTCAGACGTTTTTCCTTTAAAATATGATTCAAAAGGTATGATGCAGTGGAATAACTTCTGACTTGTTGATTTAAAGTTTCAAAACTGATTTTTATAGAAGTATTTTCACGGTTAGGGCATCAATATCTTTTAAATATTTGTTAATGGAGTCCTGTTTGTTTAACATGCTATTTCCAGATCACTGACTTGTTTTGACAAAAGTTTATTTTTCTCAGAAAACAGTTTTTCATTTCCTTTAACAATTTTGTTTTTACGAAGTTCCTCACAAGATGTTATTTTATTTTCTTAGCTCATTCACTTGTTCGTCTAAAACAAAACACCTAGAACAGGAAGTGATTTTAGTTTCAGATTGTACCTTACATGACTCTGCAGTACCTGCCATCATTGCACCCGTTTTGTCTCTGGTGCTTCTGATTCTGCTGAAGATTCCTCAGATGATTCTTCTGATGTAATAGACTCCTCCCCGTCACTTCTTCGTTGAGATTCAAAATCTTCACAATGTTACTTCAACATCGGATTGATTGCTCTGATACCAACTTGTTGGGGTTGCATGGATCTTAATACGTCAACGTTATATCAATAACCAAGCGGAAATAAGCTATCGATTATCTAGCGAATATTTAACCTTCGGAAACGGAATCAAACCAACGATAGTTGATAAGATCGGACCTTAGGAAGACTATTCGGATGATTGATTATACTTGATTAACGATTTGGAACACTAAAAAAAACGAGCATCAGCTGTTCAGTACGCACAGAAAACCCTAGCAAAACTTTCCTGCAATGCAGAAACACGTTGGGTATATATAGGCCCAGATATTCATCCGTACGGATGTGATCCCATCCGTACGAATGAACACGCCATTACTTCCTATCCGTACGAATATGATCTCGTTTGTACGGATGTAACATTTTAATAAACACTTTGTTTAATTAACTCATACGTGCGAATAGAACCTTCATACGCACGGATGCATCCTCATCCGTGCGAATGGATCTGATATTATCTAAACATCACAAAACATATATTTGATTATTCATAATACGTAAACGTTCAAGCATATAATTAATCAAACACTCAATATTAATATCCAAACAATACAAAGACTGATATTAGAATAAACGTTAATTACATATGAATCTAGTAACTAACAAATGCACCTACAACAGTTTCTACTCCATACTCCCATACTACCCTAAGAAACTTCATAATTACCGAAATCAACAATCCAAACCACGTTACACCCAATAAAACCCTCATTTCCTTAGAAAACCTAGATGTCATTCGGTACGAGTTAGAATCACGGTGTAGGTAGGTGATATTCATGTTTCACAATCCCGTAGGTCACAATAGAATTAAGTATGTATGAAGAAGGATATTAGAAAAACTCAATCAAACAAAAAATACCCTTTTAATTCTAAAAACCCTAATTCTAAAAACCCATAGGTACTTGAAAACCCTAATTTTCTAAAAACCCTACCACACATTACAATTTCTAGTCCATACTCCCATACTACCCTAATAAACTTCATAATTACCGAAATCAACAATCCAAACCACGTTACACCCATTAAAACCCTCATTTCCTTAGAAAACCTAGATTTCATTCGGTACGAGTTAGAATCATGGTTTAGGTGGGTGATATTCATGTTTCATAATCCCGTAGGTCACAATAGAATTAAGTATGTATGAAGAAGGATATTAGAAGCCATTTCATCCATAAAAAACTCAATCAAACAAAAAATACCCTTTAAAATCAAAACCCTAATTCTAAAAACCCATAGGTACTTGAAAACCCTAATTTTCTAAAACCCTACCATACATTACAATTTCTAGTCCATACTCCCACACTACCCTAATAAACTTCATAATTACCGAAATCAACAATCCAAACCTAGATTTCATTCGGTACGAGTTAGAATCACGGTTTAGGTGGGTGATATTCATGTTTCATAATCCCGTAGGTCACAATAGAATTAAGTATGTATGAAGAAGGATATTAGAAGCCATTTCATCCATAAAAAACTCAATCAAACAAAAAATACCATTTTAAAATCAAAACCGTAATTCTAAAAACCCATAGGTACTTGAAAACCCTAATTTTCTAAAACCCTACCATACATTACAATTTCTAGTCCATACTCCCACACTACCCTAATAAACTTCATAATTACCGAAATCAACAATCCAAACCACGTTACACCCATTAAAACCCTCATTTCCTTAGAAAACCTAGATTTCATTCGGTACGAGTTAGAATCATGGTTTAGGTGGGTGATATTCATGTTTCATAATCCCGTAGGTCACAATAGAATTAAGTATGTATGAAGAAGGATATTAGAAGGCATTTCATCCATAAAAAAAAAAAATACCCTTTTAAAATAAAAACCCTAATTCTAAAAACCCATAGGTACTTGAAAACCCTAATTTTCTAAAAACCCTACCATACATTACAATTTCTAGTCCATACTCCCACACTACCCTAATAAACTTCATAATTACCGAAATCAACAATCCAAACCACGTTACACCCATTAAAACCCTCATTTCCTTAGAAAACCTAGATTTCATTCGGTACGAGTTAGAATCACGGTTTAGGTGGGTGATATTCATGTTTCATAATCCCGTAGGTCACAATAGAATTAAGTATGTATGAAGAAGGATATTAGAAGCCATTTCATCCATAAAAAACTCAATCAAACAAAAAATACCCTTTTAAAATCAAAACCCTAATTCTAAAAACCCATAGGTACTTGAAAACCCTAATTTTCTAAAAACCCTACCATACATTACAATTTCTAGTCCATACTCCCACACTACCCTAATAAACTTCATAATTACCGAAATCAACAATCCAAACCACATTTTTTAAAACCCTCATTTCCTTATAAAACCTAGATTTCATTCGGTACGAGTTAGAATCACGGTTTAGGTGGGTGATATTCATGTTTCATAATCCCGTAGGTCACAATAGAATTAAGTATGTATGAAGAAGGATATTAGAGGCATTTCATCCATAAAAAACTCAATCAAACAAAAAATACCCTTTTAAAATCAAAACCCTAATTCTAAAAACCCATAGGTACTTGAAAACCCTAATTTTCTAAAAACCCTACCATACATTACAATTTCTAGTCCATACTCCCACACTACCCTAATAAACTTCATAATTACCGAAATCAACAATCCAAACCACTGTTACACCCATTAAAACCCTCATTTCCTTAGAAAACCTAGATGTCATTCGGTACGAGTTAGAATCACGGTGTAGGTGGGTGATATTCATGTTTCATAATCCCGTAGGTCACAATAGAATTAAGTATGTATGAAGAAGGATATTAGAAGGTATTTCATCCATAAAAAACTCAAATACCCTTTTAAAATCAAAACCCTAATTCTAAAAACCCATAGGTACTTGAAAACCCTAATTTTCTAAAAACCCTACCATACATTACAATTTCTAGTCCATACTCCCATACTACCCTAATAAACTTCATAATTACCGAAATCAACAATCCAAACCACGTTACACCCATTAAAACCCTCATTTCCTTAGAAAACCTAGATTTCATTCGGTACGAGTTAGAATCACGGTTTAGGTGGGTGATATTCATGTTTCATAATCCCGTAGGTCACAATAGAATTAAGTATGTATGAAGAAGGATATTAGAAGGCATTTCATCCATAAAAAACTCAATCAAACAAAAATACCCTTTTAAAATCAAAACCCTAATTCTAAAAACCCATAGGTACTTGAAAACCCTAATTTTCTAAAAACCCTACCATACATTACAATTTCTAGTCCATACTCCCACACTACCCTAATAAACTTCATAATTACCGAAATCAACAATCCAAACCACGTTACAAACCCTCATTTCCTTATAAAACCTAGATTTCATTCGGTACGAGTTAGAATCACGGTGTAGGTGGGTGATATTCATGTTTCATAATCCCGTAGGTCACAATAGAATTAAGTATGTATGAAGAAGGATATTAGAAGCCATTTCATCCATAAAAAACTCAATCAAACAAAAAATACCCTTTTAAAATAAAAACCCTAATTCTAAAAACCCATAGGTACTTGAAAACCCTAATTTTCTAAAAACCCTACCATACATTACAATTTCTAGTCCATACTCCCACACTACCCTAATAAACTTCATAATTACCGAAATCAACAATCCAAACCACGTTACACCCATTAAAACCCTCATTTCCTTAGAAACCTAGATTTCATTCGGTACGAGTTAGAATCACGGTTTAGGTGGGTGATATTCATGTTTCATAATCCCGTAGGTCACAATAGAATTAAGTATGTATGAAGAAGGATATTAGAAGGCATTTCATCCATAAAAAACTCAATCAAACAAAAAATACCCTTTTTTGTTTGATTGAGTTTTTCATGGATGAAATGGCTTCTAATATCCTTCTTCATACATACTTAATTCTATTGTGACCTACGGGATTATGAAACATGAATATCACCCACCTAAACTACGATTCTAACTCGTACCGAATGAAATCTAGGTTTTCTAAGGAACTGAGGGTTTTAATGGGTGTAACGTGGTTTGGATTGTTGATTTCGGTAATTATGAAGTTTATTAGGGTAGTATGGGAGTATGGACTAGAAATTGTAATGTGTGGTAGGGTTTTTAGAAAATTAGGGTTTTCAAGTACCTATGGGTTTTTAGAATTAGGGTTTTTAGAATTAAAAGGGTATTTTTTGTTTGATTGAGTTTTTTATGGATGAAATACCTTCTAATATCCTTCTTCATACATACTTAATTCTATTGTGACCTACGGGAGTATGAAACATCAGTATCACCCACCTACACCGTGATTCTAACTCGTACCGAATGAAATCTAGGTTTTATAAGGAAATGAGGGTTTTAATGGGTGTAACGTGGTTTGGATTGTTGATTTCGGTAATTATGAAGTTTATTAGGGTAGTGTGGGAGTATGGACTAGAAATTGTAATGTATGGTAGGGTTTTAGAAAATTAGGGTTTTCAAGTACCTATGGGTTTTTAGAATTAGGGTTTTGATTTTAAAAGGGTATATTTTGTTTGATTGAGTTTTTTATGGATGAAATACCTTCTAATATCCTTCTTCATACATACTTAATTCTATTGTGACCTACGGGATTATGAAACATGAATATCACCCACCTAAACCGTGATTCTAACTCGTACCGAATGACATCTAGGTTTTCTAAGGAAATGAGGGTTTTAATGGGTGTAACGTGGTTTGGATTGTTGATTTCGGTAATTATGAAGTTTATTAGGGTAGTATGGGAGTATGGACTAGAAATTGTAATGTGTGGTAGGGTTTTAGAAAATTAGGGTTTTCAAGTACCTATGGGTTTTTAGAATTAGGGTTTTTATTTTAAAAGGGTATTTTTTGTTTGATTGAGTTTTTTATGGATGAAATACCTTCTAATATCCTTCTTCATACATACTTAATTCTATTGTGACCTACGGGATTATGAAACATGAGTATCACCCACCTACACCGTGATTCTAACTCGTACCGAATGACATCTAGGTTTTATAAGGAAATGAGGGTTTTAATGGGTGTAACATGGTTTGGATTGTTGATTTCGGTAATTATGAAGTTTATTAGGGTAGTGTGGGAGTATGGACTAGAAATTGTAATGTATGGAAGGGTTTTTAGAATTAGGTTTTGTATTTTAAAAAGGTATTTTTTGTTTGATTGAGTTTTTTATGGATGAAATGGCTTCTAATATCCTTCTTCATACATACTTAATTCTATTGTGACCTACGGGATTATGAAACATGAGTATCACCCACCTAAACCGTGATTCTAACTCGTACCGAATGAAATCTAGGTTTTCTAAGGAAATGAGGGTTTTAATGGGTGTAACATGGTTTGGATTGTTGATTTCGGTAATTATGAAGTTTATTAGGGTAGTGTGGGAGTATGGACTAGAAATTGTAATGTATGGTAGGGTTTTTAGAAAATTAGGGTTTTCAAGTACCTATGGGTTTTTAGAATTAGGGTTTTGATTTTAAAAGGGTATTTTTTGTTTGATTGAGTTTTTTATGGATGAAATGGCTTCTAATATCCTTCTTCATACATACTTAATTCTATTGTGACCTACGGGATTATGAAACATGAATATCACCCACCTAAACCGTGATTCTAACTCGTACCGAATGAAATCTAGGTTTTATAAGGAAATGAGGGTTTTAATGGGTGTAACATGGTTTGGATTGTTGATTTCGGTAATTATGAAGTTTATTAGGGTAGTGTGGGAGTATGGACTAGAAATTGTAATGTATGGTAGGGTTTTTAGAAAATTAGGGTTTCAAGTACCTATGGGTTTTTAGAATTAGGGTTTTTATTTTAAAAGGGTATTTTTGTTTGATTGAGTTTTTTATGGATGAAATACCTTCTAATATCCTTCTTCATACATACTTAATTCTATTGTGACCTACGGGATTATGAAACATGAGTATCACCCACCTACACCGTGATTCTAACTCGTACCGAATGACATCTAGGTTTTCTAAGGAAATGAGGGTTTTAATGGGTGTAACGTGGTTTGGATTGTTGATTTCGGTAATTATGAAGTTTATTAGGGTAGTATGGGAGTATGGACTAGAAATTGTAATGTGTGGTAGGGTTTTTAGAAAATTAGGGTTTTCAAGTACCTATGGGTTTTTAGAATTAGGGTTTTTATTTTAAAAGGGTATTTTTTGTTTGATTGAGTTTTTTATGGATGAAATACCTTCTAATATCCTTCTTCATACATACTTAATTCTATTGTGACCTACGGGATTATGAAACATGAGTATCACCCACCTACACCGTGATTATAACTCGTACCGAATGAAATCTAGGTTTTATAAGGAAATGAGGGTTTTAATGGGTGTAACGTGGTTTGGATTGTTGATTTCGGTAATTATGAAGTTTGTTAGGGTAGTGTGGGAGTATGGACTAGAAATTGTAATGTATGGTAGGGTTTTAGAAAATTATGGTTTTCAAGTACCTATGGGTTTGTAGAATTAGGGTTTTGATTTTAAAAGGGTATTTTTTGTTTGATTGAGTTTTTTATGGATGAAATGGCTTCTAATATCCTTCTTCATACATACCTAATTCTATTGTGACCTACGGGATTATGAAACATGAATATCACCCACCTAAACCATGATTCTAACTCGTACCGAATGAAATCTAGGTTTTCTAAGGAAATGAGGGTTTAATGGGTGTAACGTGGTTTGGATTGTTGATTTCGGTAATTATGAAGTTTATTAGGGTAGTATGGGAGTATGGACTAGAAATTGTAATGTGTGGTAGGGTTTTTAGAAAATTAGGGTTTTCAAGTACCTATGGGTTTTTAGAATTAGGGTTTTTATTTTAAAGGGGTATTTTTTGTTTGATTGAGTTTTTTATGGATGAAATACCTTCTAATATCCTTCTTCATACATACTTAATTCTATTGTGACCTACGGGATTATGAAACATGAATATCACCCTACCTACACCGTGATTCTAACTCGTACCGAATGACATCTAGGTTTTCTAAGGAAATGAGGGTTTTAATGGGTGTAACGTGGTTTGGATTGTTGATTTCGGTAATTATGAAGTTTCTTAGGGTAGTATGGGAGTATGGAGTAGAAACTGTTGTAGGTGCATTTGTTAGTTACTAGATTCATATGTAATTAACGTTTATTCTAATATCAGTCTTTGTATTGTTTGGATATTAATATTGAGTGTTTGATTAATTATATGCTTGAACGTTTACGTTATTATGAATTAATCAAATATATGTTTTGTGATGTTTAGATAATATTCAGATTCCATTCGCACGGATGAGGATGCATCCGTGCGCATGAAGGTTCCATTCGCACAAATGAGTTAATTAAACAAAGTGTTTATTAAAATGTTACATCCGTACGGACGGGATCATATTCGTACGGATTGGAAGTAATGGCTTGTTCATTCGTACGGATGGGATCACATCCGTACGGATGAATATCTGGGCCTATATATACCCAACGTGTTTCTGCATTGCAGGAAAGTTTTGCTAGGGTTTTCTGTGCGTACTGAACAGCTGATGCTCGTTTTTTTAGTGTTCCAAATCGTTAATCAAGTATAATCAATCATCCGAATAGTCTTCCTAAGGTCCGATCTTATCAACTATCGTTGGTTTGATTCCGTTTCCGAAGGTTAAATATTCGCTAGATAATCGATAGCTTATTTCCGCTAGGTTATTGATATAACGTTGACGTATTAAGATCCATACAACCCCAACAAAGTGGTATCAGAGCAATCAATCCGATGTTGAAGTAAACATTGTGAAGATTTTGAATCTCAACGAAGAAAGTGACGGGGAGGAGTCTATTACATCAGAAGAATCATCTGAGGAATCTTCAGCAGAATCAGAAGCACCAGAGACAAAACGGGAGTTTGCAATGATGGCAGGTACTGCAGAGTCATGTAAGGTACAATCTGAAACTAAAATCACTTCCTGTTCTAGGTGTTTTGTTTTAGACGAACAAGTGAATGAGCTAAGAAAATAAAATAACAATCTTGTTGAGGAACTTCGTAAAAACAAAATTGTTAAAGGAAATGAAAAACTGTTTTCTGAGAAAAATAAACTTTTGTCAAAACAAGTCAGTGATCTGGAAATAGCATTGTTAAACAAACAGGACTCCATTAACAAATATTTAAAAGATATTGATGCCCTTAAACGTGAAAATACTTCTATAAAAATCAGTTTTGAAACTTTAAATCAACAAGTCAGAAGTTATTCCACTGCATCATACCTTTTGAATCATATTTTAAAGGAAAAACGTTCTGAGAATGGGGAAGGGAAACCAAAGGTTGACTACAAAACTTGTCCACCTCCAATTTTTAACAAATTGATTAAAGCTCCAAAGGAGGAAGGGGACATTGAAGTCATAGTTCAACAACCAGACCCAGCTGTCCAGACACCTATTGTCAATCCCAAAGCTAATTCAAATGCTCAAAGTGCTAAAACCGAAAAATTCAAAGAAACGATATTAGTTGAAGATTGGGTTTCCGACTTAGATGAGGAAGAAAAGGGTTCGGGTTTGGGTCGTCAACTACCGAATAAAACTTCGAGTAAACCTAAACAAGTTAAAATTTTGAAAAGACCTGAATTCAAGGGACCAAAGTTTGTAAAAGCCGGGGAATCACCAGTGGAGGTTCAGAAAAAGGTAACTGAAAAAGTAAAATTCTTACCACCTCATTTGAGACACACAAACAATGGCCCCCAGAAACCACAATATGTTCAACAAAATAATGGTTTCATGCGTCCAAATGCTATGTTCTCCAAACCTCATACACACCACCGGAGAATGACTCGAAGTTCTCAAAACCTTAATGAATGGAGAACTTGTTTTGATTGTGGGGAGAAAGGCCATGTTAATTATAATTGTCCAAATTTGAAACAAAGGCCTAGGAATAGTTTTGACCAACATAAAATGTCTACTGGAAATCGTTTTTCGAGCCCAAATCGAAATCGATTTTCAAACACACTACTAGAAACAGGGCTATCCTTGACCCGCTTTTTATGACCCACGCAGAAAGATGACGCGCAATATCCAGGGTCATAAAACAACAGTCATTTTGAGTAAAGAGATGACGCGTTTTCAGATGTGTCATAACACATGGGTCATAATCAGTTAAAATTAAGATTTCGTTATGACGTTTGTTTTTCTTCGTCCTAAATAGGTGTCATGTATATTATTTTTGTCATAGAATCTGCTTAAAATTAAAAAAACCCTAAACCTATTTTTTTCCCCCAAAACTTCCCGCTCTCTAAAATTTCCCCCCTCCCTCTCAAACTCTCAAAACCTTCGATTAATTCACCTCAAAACATTTTCAATCCACATTCGTTCAATTATCCCGCCCTAATTTCACAGTCATTCAATCCACTCTCAAAACTTTCAAAACAATCCCGCCCTAATTTACTCAAAACAATCCCTAATCGACAAAAAATCAATTTGTATCAAAACTCTCAAAACTCTCCAGGTGTTAAGGATTTGCAGTTAAGGTATGCCCTAATTTACTCAAAATATTACATTATATTGTTTGATTGATAGCTGTAGAGTTATAAAATCAATTTACTGTATCATTTTTTGTATCAATTTATGGTAAAATTGTATGCACACCAGGTGTTTGTGAAAATGTTACTATGATATTTTTGGTGTTTGTGAATAATATTGTATAGTTTAATAGAGTAAACTTATACTGTAAATGATTTGTATAATGTAACATGTATTGTTTAATATAGTGTTAAGGTAGTTATTTAGTGTTTTTGGTATCATAATAATGTAATATTTTCTGGTGTTCTTGTTATTTGTATGGTGTTAAGGTAGTTATTTAGTTATTTGTATGGTGTTAAGGTAGTTAATTAGTTAACAGTAAGATAATGTTTTGGTATCATAATCCAGTAATCTTTTTATGTTTTAGTTTAATAAGAATCGACACTTACACGAGATGTTTCTGTTTTAATAAGGTAATGGATAAATCTTGGATTTTCTGCGATAGATTATCAATCGCATACGAGGAAGGTGTGAATGCCTTTTTAGAGTTTGCACAATGCAACAACCCAAATTCCGACGCCATTCCGTGTCCTTGTTTAAATTGTATCAATTTGTGTCACACTTCCATCTCCAACGTACGTTTTCACCTGTTTAAACACGGTTTCGATGATAAGTATAGTGTTTGGTCCTTCCATGGAGAAATTTCATCTAGAGATGAAGCTCCTTGCCCTAATGAGTCTAGACCTCCTGAGTTCGATTACACAAAGGGGATGCTACATGATGCCTTCACATATGCAGAGAATAAACCTAGTTTACTGAAGTCCCTTCTCGAAGAATGTGACAAGCCACTGTTTGAAGGGTCAAAGCATAATGCACTAAATGGATTGCTGAAATTCCAAAATTTGAAGGGTCAATTTGGCTGGTTTGATACAAGCTTTGATGCTTTATTGGGTGAGCTAAATGATGTTTTGCCTTCAAATAATACAATCCCTAAGTCGTTATACGAGGCCAAGAAGTTGCTAAAAGGAATAAGCATAGAATACATTAAGTATCATGCTTGTGAGAATGATTGTGTCCTGTTCTGGGATGAGCACAAGGATGCTTCTCACTGTCCAACTTGTGGCACTTCTCGGTGGAAGGAGAATAGCAAGACGGTGCCGAGAAAAGTCGTTTGGTATTTCCCGCCCATTCCTAGATTTAGAAGAATGTTCTCGTCACCAGAAACCGCACATGCCCTAACTTGGCACGCGCAAGGTCGGGTCAGTGATGGCAAGCTAAGACATCCTTGTGATTCCCCATCTTGGAAGCTTGTTGACGACAAGTGGAAAGAATTTGGAAAGGAAGATAGGAATCTGAGATTAACCTTGTCCGCGGATGGTATAAACCCTCATAAGTCATTAAGTGCAAAATATAGTTGTTGGCCAGTTACCCTAGCAACATACAATCTGCCCTCTTATTTGTGTATGTCAAGAAAGTTCATGATGTTGACTCTACTGATATCAGGTCCAAGGCAACCTGGTAACAGTATTGATGTCTACTTGGCACCACTAATAGCAGATTTGAAACAGTTGTGGGAACCTGGCGTTAAGACGTATGATGCTTATAAGAAACAGTTCTTCGATCTAAAAGCAGTCTTACTTTGGACTATAAATGACTTTCCCGCGTATGGTGACCTGTCGGGGTGTGTTACCAAAGGTTATAACGCTTGTCCAGTATGCTCAGAGGATACCTGCTCACAGTGGTTGCCAAAATCCAAAAAAGTATGCTTCCTCGGGCATAGAAGATTCCTCCCACTTACACATCCTTTTCGCAAAAGAAAAAAAGATTTCAATAATGAACAAGAGACCGCTGTGATGAAAAAACCGAGATCGGGTGAAGAAGTTTACGACTATCTGGAAGGGTTTAAAGCTAAATGGGGGAAGAAGAAAAAGGAAAAGAAGGAAGTTATCTGGAGGGCATTGGAGAAGAAAAAATCAAAGAAGAAAATGCCGCGTCAGCAGAGAAGGCCAAAAAAGAAAAAAGAACCTATCGATCCGAGATCGAAAGTTTGGCGTAAAAAAATCAATCTTTTTTGAACTTGAATACTGGAAGCATTTGCTTGTTCGTCATCAGTTAGATGTTATGCATATAGAAAAGAATGTATGCGAGAGTGTTTATGGGACGTTACTGAATTTGCAAGGCAAGACGAAGGACGGTTTAAAGGCACGACAAGATCTCGAGGAGTTAAGGATTAAGCCTGAGTTAATAAGTCACCCAAAAGGGAAGGGTCATTATCTGCCGCCTGCCATATACACATTAAATAGCGCGGAGAAACGCATGTTTTATGACACACTGTCTAATATTAAAGTGCCTGATGGGTATTCCTCCAATTTCAAGAATCTCGTGTCCGATGATAATTCGAAGATGAATGGATTGAAGTCCAACGACTGTCACGTACTAATGCAACAGATTCTTCCTTTTGCAATAAAGGGGGTGTTAGACGTGAAAGTTAGGAAGACTATTATAAGCTTGTGTCACTTCTTCAACGAGCTATGTAGTAAAGTAGTTGATGTTAGTAAGCTGGGCAAGCTGCAAAGTGACATTGTAGTAACCTTGTGTTTACTAGAGAAGTATTTTCCGCCTTCATTTTTCGATGTCATGATTCACTTGATGGTGCATTTAGTCAGAGAGGTGAGGTTATGTGGCCCAGTCCACTTTAGGTGGATGTATCCGTTTGAGAGGTACATGAAAACACTAAAAGGTTATGTACGAAATCATTATCGACCCGAGGGCTGCATGGCAGAATGTTATGTGGCAGAGGAAGCATTAGAATTCTGTTCCGATTACTTGGAGAACATGAAATCAATTGGCAATCCTCATGATCGTGTTGATGAAAGAAACCGCACTGGTAAACCTTTATCGCAGGCTACTATTCGTGTTGTGGATTCTAAGTTACTTGATCAAGCTCATCTGTATGTATTAGGAAACACTGCCGAAGTTGAACCATACATAAAGCAGCATATGTTAGAACTGAAGGATCTTAACCCGCGTCGAAATAATACATGGCTGCAGAGCCAACATAGTCGGACGTTTATTGACTGGTTTAAGAAGGAGGTTGAAAAGCGTTTGGCTAACGGGGAAAATACCGGTGACAGTGTTCGTTGGTTGGCAAAAGGCCCTGATTTTGCTGTTAGTAAATATACCGGGTTTGCCGTAAATGAGTATCAATTCCATACAAAAGAGCGTGATGAATCTAAAACCACTCAAGGTAGTGGAGTATCTATAGTTGCAAACACTATGCAGATTGCTAGTGTAAAAGACTCCAATCCGGTGTACGGCGCTGTTACATACTTCGGTCGTATATTGGAAATATGGGATCTTGATTATCGTACATTTACGGTCCCTGTTTTCATGTGTGAGTGGGTAGATGGTCGCGGAGTAAAAAAAGATGATTTAGGTTTCACAGTGGTTAACTTTGATAGGCTTGGTCAACGGTCTGAACCCTTCATACTACCTAGTCAAGCAAGACAAGTTTTTTATGTTCAGGACCAACAAGATAGGAACCTGTCTGTTGTTGGCTTCACACCACATAGGATGCATAAGTATGGAGATAATAATGGTGAAACTGATGATGTGTTTGAATTTGATGTTACACAAGATATGAACCTGTCTTTAGTAGACCTAGACGATGATTTTAAGTGTACGCGCTCAGATGATGAGGGCATATTCGTTTCAGATCATTAGTTTTTGGTATGAATTAACTGTTATTATACTAAGTTGGTATGAATTAACTGTTTATTATACTAAAGTTGGTATGAATTAACTATTTATTTAACTGTTTATTTTGTTTGTATTTTAAACAGGTTGCTTTTGGTAATAAAAGATGGCCTCGAG
Organism: Senecio squalidus; assembly: GCA_910822075.1. Classification (NCBI taxonomy): domain Eukaryota; kingdom Viridiplantae; phylum Streptophyta; class Magnoliopsida; order Asterales; family Asteraceae; genus Senecio; species Senecio squalidus. The sequence goes on from CAJVGC010000405.1 coordinate 15,523, forward strand.
TTCTGATTCGGACCGTGAAGAAGATGCTGTTATGGGTTCTGGTTCTGATTCGGAAGGCGAAGAAAATGCGGCTCACGGTGATGGGTCGAATGTTGATGACAAGTCAGATTCCAAATCGCATAGAGGCCCCGACAGTAAAGGCGAAGGCTAATAGAAAAACACTTATTACTTATAATAAGAGAGGTGTGCCAACTGGACCGGGAGCAAGAAAGCTGTCAACTTTTGAGGGATTGGTGGCAAGATCTATGGTTCTCATAACCTATGATTCTTGGTTGAACGTAGATAACGAAACAAAGGAAGCTTGTTGGGAATATGTTAAGGTAAGAATTATAGTTTTTGGTATTTTATTCTAACTCTGTTTTAATTCATTGTATTCTAACTATGTTTTAATTCATTTGTTTACATTGCAGACACATTTTAAACTTCACCAAAAAGAGTCGGAAGCAAGTTCTCCAATCAATCGGGATAAAGTGGAAAAACTTCAAACATAATCTTTATAAGAAGTACATTAAGCCACTAAAAGACGATAATTCGAAGGAGGCCAAGAAGCTGTTGTATACTCCCCCTGAAAGGTATCCGTCGGTGAAAAAAAAAGACTGGAAACTTTTTGTATCACAAAGAACCAAGTCTTCGTTTGAGGTATTTGTTTAAGTTTCCAAAACCAGTTATTTATCCCAAACAGTTACTAACATGTTATAACAAACTGATGCAGGAAAAAAGTCAGAAGGCTTCAGCGATCCGTTCACGTAATAAGTACAACCATCGTTTGAGCCGAAAGGGATATGCCGGACTCATTTCTGAGATAGTATGGAGTTTATTGCTTATGTTTACTTTTTTACTGCTTATCTTGATGCTTCTGTAACTTTTGCTTTTAACTTTTTTAGATGCAAGAAACCGGCAAAGAGGAAGAGGATATTGATAGGGTAGAATGTTGGAAAAGAGCAAGAGAAAAGAAAAAAGGAGGTTTCGACCCAGATGTCCAAAAAGTTCTCGATAAAATTGTAAGTATTCATATTTATCAGTTTTATTTTGGTGTGTTTTAGTTAGCTTTGTTAACTTTCAGTTATATTTCTCAGTTAGTTAGTGTTAGTTAAAGGTTGACTTTTGATGTAAAGTTATTTAAGGTTCAGTTAGTTATAGTTTGACCTATCACCATAAGTCAACATGTGTTAAGTTATATGTTTGTTTACTCAGGAGATGCTAAAGAAGGACAGGGATTTTTTCGGAGGATCCATTGGGATCACTAGATTTGCTTACAGAGGCCCTGGGTACTGAAGAACAACGTGGGCGTGTACGTGGGATGGGTCGATTTGTAACACATCAACAGTACTTTTTAATACCCAAGAATGTCAAGCAATACCTGAAACAACATGATAAGAAGATGAATAAACGGCTAAAAGCTGTTGAAGATGAGTTACAAATAAGAACATGTGCAACATATGCTTCAGAGGGTGCAAGTAATTGTCGAATGTCGAGTTCCAGTGATGAAGAAGAAGAAGAAGAAGAACCAGATGTACCAAATGAACCAACTGTATGTCTTAGTTTGTCATAAATTCATTTCAATTCTTGTCTCTTTTAATAATATTTTGTACATTTTGTAGGATAAATCATGCTATCTTGCGGTCGACGAGCCTTCAAATATAGTAGCAAAAGGAACGATAGTGAATCAGACTCTCTCGGGTATTTGAAGTTAAATTTAATTCTTTAATGTTTATATATATATTCTTACGTACTTATTAATATTTATTTGTTCATATATTAGATGTGAACATTGAAGTTAAGGTGGACACATCTGTTCAACCAGAAGCTTCCATACCGATTCCAATTCCCGATGAGTTTGTTGAGACTGTTAAAGATGCCATCGGGTACTGCTAAGTTGGCCCAGTCACCTAGTCATTCCATGCTCTGGTTTGGTAAGACTGTTTTATAAAACATTTTAATAATTAGAACAAAATGGTTTGTTAATAATACTTAATAATAATTTTGCAGAACAAGATAGTGGCCAAAAAGAAGGATAAAAAGGTTGCCGATGACAAGGAGAAAAGAAGAAAAGAACAAAGGAAGGAACAGAGAAAAGAAGAAGAAAGCAAAGAAGAAGAAGTAAGCAAAGAAGAAGAAGAAAAAGACTTGGCCAGTGGGACCCACAAGAAAAAAAGAAAAAACGAAGCGACAAAGAGAACCCGACAACGAAGAAGAAGAACCGAGGATGTCAAAAACAGGTACGATGCCAAAAAACATCAAATTTTTACAGGTTTGTTTAAAGTTATTTTTAGTGACCATAAGCTGTATTGTTACAGTTGCTGTTGAACAAGCAAAAAGCCCAGAAACTGTCGGCTCCGTTGCAAAAGTGAATAAGAAAGGAACTCCGTTGAAAAAAATGACGACGAGAGCTCAGAAGAGAGGGAGGAAAAGAGTTGAACAAAGGATGGGATTGAAAATGGCTGCAGTGATGGTTGATGGACAAGTTGCAAAGGTCGATAGCATAAAAGTGCAATCCGAGGATGAATTGTTTGGGCACCCCAGTTATACGTACTTAAACTGGAATGATTTTGACAAGTTATTTGCAATGGATGAGTTAAGCGGGGCTGTCGTTGCTTCTTATATCATGTAAGTGATTAAATATAGTTTATTAAAATTTTGACAGTTAATAGTATGTTAACAGGACTAATTGAATGTACACTTTGTATGTTAATTGTTAACAGGTTCCTGTATGAGCAAATCAAGAATGGGTCACAAACAGATCATGGAGTTTGTTTCATGACCCCGACTGCGATCATGCATCATGAACGTAAAGCGAGGGCCAAGAATATCGAGGATGCAAGTCGAGTTATTGCAAAAAGGTTAACTACAAGGAAGCAAAATGACCTCGTCTTAATGCCATACAATCCCGGGTTAGACTTTCGACAACATTTAAATTAATTAATATAAATTATTAATTAACAGAATCTTAATTTTTTGTTATTTGTAGACGACATTGGGTGTTAGGCGTGCTGAACATGAAGACAAGTACTTGCTATTATCTTGATTCCCTAAAGATTAGCGACGTCAATCATCAGTTCAAGCAAATAGTGGATGCGTAAGTAATACTTAACTGGGTACTTTTTAGGGTAAGTTATAGAATCTTTATGATGCGTAACTAATACTTAACTGGGTTCTTTGTAGGGCAATTGCATTGTATGATGTAGAAGCTGGAACCAATAAGAGGACCAAACTTAACTGGGTTAATTCTAAGGTTAGTTATTTGTTGAATATTATCTTGTGCTGCTGCTGTTAACCTTCAGTTAGTAGACCTTAAACTGTTACGTAGTTGGTTAGTTTTGTTAAGGATTACATAGCATATTAGGCATATTAGGATAGAATACCTATAGTTGTATGTATATTTATGATGATGCTGTTGAAGTGTAATTTTTGGAATAGAAAACCTGGAAAACAATTAGCCCTGTTTGTAGTAGTTGTATATATGTTGCATATCATATTAGCCCTGTTTGTAGTAGTTGTATGTTGCATAGCATATTAGGAGGCTGCTGAACAACCATTTAAGCAAGTAACAAGTAAACAGACCAAAACCTTGGCAGTGTCGTTATTACCAAACTTGAGCAAAATTACTTCATATTAGGCATATTAGGAGGCTGCTGAAGTTGTGTTTCTTGTGTAGTGTCCACGTCAGCCCGGATGCACCGAATGTGGGTACTTCACGTTGAAGTTTATGAAGGAAGTAGTTAAACATGGAGTTCAGGTTCTGGAAAATGACATTGTAAGTACTAATTATCTGTTTTAAGTAGTTTAAGTAGTAATTAATTGTTTCTAAAATGTTGTTTTATTTGACTAGATTGGTGGTGAAAGCAATGAGTACACGGAGGCCGAATTCGATGATATTCGAGAAGAATGGGCAATTTATGTGTCAAACTTTATTTTTAGGTAGAAATCGAACTCGTTGTAATGAAACATGTTATAGTTAAGTTATTTGTACTTTATTAGACAAATGTTATGTAAGGAAAACGCATGGTTTTGATTATATATGAAATGCGTTAATTTTGTACAATGATGAGATTGTTGGTCAGGTTTATTGTCATGTATATATATAATATATATAATATATAATCACCAGGTTTTATAAAAAAGAATTTTATTTAAAAAAAATTAGTTTGCATAACTTTGACACGCAATTTCATATGTCATAAACATAAGTCATAAAATGTGGGTCTTAAACGAAGGTCAAAAACGTGAGTCATAAAATGTGGGTCTAACAACGAAGGTCAAAAACGAATGTCATATACCGCGTGTCTTAAAACGAAGGTCAAAAAAGAAGGTCATAAAACGAGGGACATAAGCGCGGGTCATTCAGCTGTGACGCCTCAATGCGCGTCATAAATTATTTATGACTGGTCCATCCTTGACGCGCATTTGCGCGTCATAAAGCCTCTTCTTGACGCGCAATGCGCGTCATTGATGGCCCTGTTTGTAGTAGTGACAATCGGTCATCATTTCCAAAACAAAACAGTGAGTTGCTTCCTGCTGGTAAATCCAAACAGCAACCTCCTGTTAAATAAATTAAAAAACGGTCACCATCACCAACTCATAAATCAACTGTTTATGTGAAAAGTTCTACTCATGAATCAAAGTCTTGGAAGCCTAAGATTGATACTAAGGGTGTTGGACCGTCAAATGTACCTGATGGTTCCACGGGAAAATGGGTGGACTTACAAGTTTTAGGTGGTGATGGTAAACCCACAACCATTAAGGCTTGGGTTTGCATCGCAAACTAACATTTTCAATTTGATGTGCATGTCGTCTATGATCCTATCAAGAATACCTGGATTGTTGATAGTGGGGCGTCTAGGCACATGACAGGAAATATGTCACTACTCTCAAATGTCATATCTATTAAAGGAGGATATGTTTCTTTTGCTGGAGATAAGGGAGGTTTTATCACAGCCCAAGGATTGTTTGCAAACAACAAGATTATCTTTGATAAAGTGAATTTTGTTCAGGCACTGGTCAACAACTTGTTGTCTGTGTCTCAAATTTGTGACAAGAAATTTAAAGTGATTTTTGATGATCATCAATGTTACATTCTGAGGAAAGAATTCAAGATTCCAGAAGAGTTGGTTATTACAACTTCACCAAGAGTTGGAGATTTGTATGTGCTCGATATGTCGAAAACTACTGTGAATTCGACTGAACATCAAGCTTTTGTCTCGAAAGCTACTGAACGTGAATCGATATTGTGGCACAAACGCATGGGACACCTTAGTTTGAGAAAGATGAATCATCTGATGCATAAGGATTTGGTTATGGGAGTAAATGTGAAAGGTTTTCAGTTGCCGGAAGTTTGTATTTCATGCAAAAAGGGAAAACAATCCAAAAAGTCTCACAAAGCGAAGAAGATTCACACCATCGACACTCCACTTGAACTTCTACATATGGATCTTTTTGGACCTATCAAATATTCGAGTGTTGCAGGAGATAAATATTTTTTACTGGTGACTGATGATTACTCTCGATTCTCTTGGGTCATGTTTTTCCGGGAGAAATCTGAAACATTCGACAATATCAAGCTGTTAGTTACAACGTTGGAAACACTGTACAAATTGAAAGTTCGACGATTTAGAACGGATAACGGTACAGAGTTTAAAAATCAGAGGATGGAAGATTTTTGAAGGATCGAGGAATTCAACAGCAATTCAGTGCAGCCTATACTCCACAAATGAACGGGGTTGCAGAAAGGAAGAACAGAACGTTGATTGAAGCAGCTAGGACTATGTTGGCTGATTCATCACTGCCAGTACGATTTTGGAATGAAGCGGTAGCTAATGCATGTTACACTTTAAACCGAGTGCTAGTAGTAAAGCGTCATGAGAAAACCTGTTATGAGTTGTTGCAGAAAAGAAAGCCAAATTTGCAGTACTTGGAACCCTTTGGAGCTCCTTGTACTATGCTCAAGCGTAAATCAGAGGGAAGTGTAGAAGGGATATTTCTGGGATACAGCACTCCTAACAAGAGAGTTTGGAATCCAACTACTAAAGGTATTGAAGAATGGTATGAGGTGGATGTTCAGAAGTATTCTAAACCTATTCCTTCCAAAGGATATCCGTGGATGTTTGACTATGATTCGTTATTTGAATCATTTAATCTTCCAGAGTTTTCCGATGAAGATGTTGCAAGGTATTATTCTCACAGAGAAGATTGGGAAGATCCTATTCCTCACGATCCAGTAACTCCAACAGCCGCTACTCCTCCTGGTACACAAGATCATACTGCAGAGTCCCACACAAATGATGATGGTTCAGATTCTGATGGCTCATCTACTGTTAATGAGCAAGTTGAAAATCCTGATGTTAATAACTTGGGTCCTAATGTCGCAATTCCTCACACTCCGGCTACACGAACTGAACGTACCCACCCTGTTTTGAAAATAATAGGTGACCACACGGCAGGAGTTCGAACCAGAAGACAAATTCAAAGCGATGTTTACATTGACCTGTTTAAATCTGGGGATGTCACCTACTGTGCCCATGCATGTTTTATTTCTCAGATTGAACCGGCAAATATTGAAAAAGCTCTTTTGGATGACAACTGGATAAATTCGATGCAAGAGGAACTCCTACAATTTAAGAAGCTAGGTGTCTGGAGGCTTGTCGCTAGGCCAAAAGGTTCCAAGTCTCTTGGTTGCCGTTGGGTCCACCGTTGTAAAAGGAATGATCAGGGTATAGTTGTTAGAAACAAGTCAAGGCTAGTGGTTCAAGGTTTTCGACAAATACCTGAACTGGATTATAATGAAGTGTTTGCTCCGGTTGCGAGATTGGAGGCGATTCGAATTTTTCTAGCCTTCGCATCATATAAAAGATTCACCGTTTACCAGATGGATATAAAGAGTGCTTTTCTTTACGGGAATATTCGAGAAACAATGTACGTTAATCAACCTCCAGGATTTGTAGACCCACTACATCCGGATAAAGTGTATATTCTTGATAAAGCACTTTATGGTCTGCATCAAGCACCGCGCGCCTGGTATGAGACTCTTGCAAATCATCTGATCGAAAATGGGTTC
>CAJVGC010000406.1:0-25710 GCA_910822075.1 Senecio squalidus
ATGCGAAACTCATTAACAACTACGTCGTTTTATGGTTGTTAAATGTTTTTCAACGCTTGATTTGTCATATATTCAATCGAGGGGAGAGGTGATCCCCAAATGCAGGGGTGAGGTCAATGTTTTATATGAAAGAAGTTATAAAAAGTGACTTCGATAGAATGCCAACGTGATGAGAAAAAACTATATTTTTTAAAGACACTATTAATGAAGAAAAAGCTGGTGAATAGATAAAATTTGTAAAGTTAGTTTAATAAATATGATTTAAATTATAGATTTGAAGAATTTTAACAAACGACGCATTTTTGATGAGTTTTGTATGTAAACTTTACATGTGTAACAGCCCCATATTCACTTTTCCCATATATATATTTATGTAAGTGTATTAAAGATGGTTATAGGCTAATAAATTACATGATAATTTTATTAACAAAACTTAGTTTTGTAAATAAGTTTCCTATCAAATTCACGGACGTTTTTTAACATGTTATTTTGTATATAGTGAAGGTTTATTGGGTCTCTTTAAACATATTCTAAACGATTAAATGGAGGAAATTTATCTTAAAGCTTTATAAAATATGTTAATTTTCTTAATTATTCTATTTTAACGTTTTCGCCCGTCCTAAGTTTAAATCCTGGCTACGCCACTGGAAGTTCATGCCCCCGCTCTTTATTATAGTGGATAACTAGAACGGAGGTCTTGTGGGAACTTTCCAAAGCTTTGTACTATCTTTCTACTAGATATATTATTCGTGTTTTTTTTTTTAATTTTCACTGTTTAAACATGTTTTATTTGATTGTTGTTTTATTGTGAATTTAGGAATACCGTGCTTGCCATGTTAGAGTAGAATTATAGTTGTTTGACATGATAAATGCAATACTGGGGTTGTAATAATAGACTAATGTCGTTGTATCGTTAAGTAAGATACTAATATGAAGTCTATGATGAATTTATAGTCTATACCTGGACTTATATATTTCTCAATAATTTTGTGGCAATAACAATGTTCACTGACTATTTTAGACGGATGTTGATAATATTCCGTTAAGTCGGTATCTTCAAAGAGCTTTGATCTTTTCGCTATGTTCTCGAGTCTAAAATTAAAGGGAAAAAAAGTAATGGAAAGAAAATGAATTTAACGAAAATGAAACTAAAGAAAAATTAGTATATTTATTCGTGTTCTCGAGTGGCCATTAACTAAAACGAAATGAAAATAAAGTTCATTATTAATCTTGTTAATTGAGCATAAATAAAATTCGGTTTTATAATTATATCCTTCCCATCCACATAAAACATGTTAAATTAACTTACAATCTGAAAACAAAAACTCATTTAAAAAAATAACAAAGGTTCACTACAAGATAAATGACTTTTAGTGACTAAAAAAAATGTCAGGAAAAGTCTAAAAACAGTCACAAAAGACCATTTGGGCTACTCCTTCTGAAAAAAATTCACTCACTATTGCCACCATCGCTAAAAGTCAATTACGACTTAAATTTCAGTCAAAGGTTCAAACCTTTGATTACTAGAACAACTTCTGTCATTAAAGGTTTTCAAAACTTTTAGAATATGACTTTTACCTGACTGAAATATTAGTCAGTAAAAGTTATGGTATTTTTTTAATTTTATTTTTCTGTTTCTTCTATTTATTTTTTTATTATAATTAAAATATATTAATAATGTTCAATAAAAAAATAATCACAGAAACATTAACAAAATGCTTTTATTTCTGATCAATTCCAAATACAATATTTCAAAATTAGTTCATTCTTAAACCAACTAAAAAGGAAAGCAAATAAAAAAAATCTATCGCCAAGTGAAGAGCCCCTACTGGCACAAATCTGCCAATGAAACATAATCGAATAGAATCTATTAGCTGGAGACAGATAAATAAATGCAGGAAACCAAAAATTCAAACCTGGGCATTAGTACCTCTTAACAAGCTTTTCTGCATATTCTGGAAACATCACAATTAAATACCCAATTAGTTCACAAGAACTCGAAAGAAAGGATGAAACAACGAGTAAAAAAACAAAGTTGCTGTTCTTTTCATAACGATATTTTGGTCCAAATGAATCAAATTGGAAACCATCAGGAACTCACCAAGCCTATTCCCAGTGACATTAAATAAGCAAACATGTAGTACATAACACAACGCCTCCACCAAACCATTCAAAACATATTGCGGCATAAGAATTCCGAATGCTTCCACGCATATACCATACTCATAGCTTGAGCATCGGTCTCCCCCCTTCGTTAAGGTTGGGGAGCGGGTTTTGGTCAAAAACCTAACAAGGTTCAATGTGGTCAAGTAGAAGAACATGATCTGATCTGCCAACGCTTGAAGTTCAAACCGAAAACTTTTCGGGTTTTTCCCGCGTGCATTAGCAACTGTGTTCGCAAGTGGTGCTCCCACAATTGAACTTACCGTTACAACGGATGTCATGATCGGTGTGAACATAATTGAGGTCACAAGAGGTTGAGTCGACATTCTGATAATTCGCAATTTAAAGAAATAGAGAACTCGCTTTACAATTGTTAACAATTGAATAATTATAACCATAATATAATGTGTGATAATCTGATTTTCAATAAACAATCCGCTATCGAAAACCAATAAGCCGTTCCGAAAAGAAAATAAGTTCTTTCAGGTTTCGAGAAATAAGTTGTTTCGGGTCTCAAATAAGTTGTTTCGGAATTTGAAAAATCTGTTTTGAGAATGCAATAAATAGATAATGTCTATAAAGAAGAAGTAGTAAACTGATTAGAGGACAATAGGTGTTCAAACCAATTCCGTTAACAAAAAGATTGTTTCAAAACAAAATTGTAACAGCAGCAAAGAACAAGGACTTAATGATTTTTTTTAACATTTTAACACCTTTGTACACAAGCTGTTGATAAAGGATAATTCTCAAACTGTTGCGGGAAACACTAAAGTGAAACAAACAATATAAATAAATAGTAATAGTCTCGTTTTAAGTTTTGTAACATCAGCAATACAAACCAATCTTACATTAAACCAACTATTTTGACAGAAAGTATGTATGTGAACTATTTCGAAAACATAAATCTGTTTTAACCGAAGAAATAAGGTAATCAGCAAAATATGTGTTAACAAGATGCAATCCGCGGCTTAAACGTAAAGCGTAATCTGATTTGAAACTTGAAAACAGAAATATGAACTACAGATCTTTGAATCTGTTGTAAAGAAGTATTTGCTGAAGGTTTATACAAGCTGATTATTGACAAAACACGTAAAGCTTTTAAATAAAGTGATTATTTTACAAATATGTTACTCGTACGCAATCCGTTTAAAAACAAGATTGCAAAACAGTTATGAAAACACTCGCCTAAATAAAGTATTAAAAGCCACGGTTCAAAACAAAACTTGTTTGTGATGAACGAAGACTGTGATTTAGAAAAAGAAATCGAAACAAAACTTGTTTGAGTCGAATCTTTTCTGATTATAAACGGTATTATAAACGGAAAATTTGTTTTAAGATTAGATTAACCGAATATGTTTAAGATTATAGGGACATGATACCGTTTTTATTTGAAATTAAAGTACGGACATATGAAATATGATTACAATATAAATAACGTAAACAACATTAGTAAATAAACGATTTTGTAAACAACCAAGGTTGTGATGAACACAATTCCTTAAAACAAATTCCGCGGGCTATTACGCGTTTTGTTTCCGGGGTACAATGGTGGAACAATTTGTATGTTAAACTGGCGGAGTTTGACTAGTTGCCTGAAATTTCCAATCGGAAAATGCTTCTTTGCTGTAAGAGAAATAGAGGAGGAAAGGTGTGTGTAAGCTCGGTTTATAGGCTTGGGATGACCGTTTTGGTTTAATCCTCTCGAAGGCCATTCAGACGCGGATTTGTACCCCTGCAACGTAGTAGTTTGTGTGTGTATGGCTCAAAAGTTGTCGGACAACTGTTCAAACTCTGTGCATATAACAAACACAAATATGTCTCCACAACCGATGTGTGGAACCAATATCAACTCCGTTTTCTGCATCAAACACCCCTACTTTAGGTGTCATATCTCCTTCACCTTAACTCCGTTTTGGACATATAATATATCGTTGTGAAGCTCTATCCAAGGGCTACACATCCATATAAAACAATGCACATAAATGTATATATGCTATACATTATAGAGGGTCCAAAGTTGATGAAAATATCCTATTCTCATCACCATTTTCAATCAATATATACTAGGTGGGTTAGCGTGGGAATGTGGAGTCCACAAAAAAGAAGGAAATAAAGATAAAGTTAAAATTTACCTATAGTGAATTAATCCAATTTTAATGATACCAAAAAATAGTTACTCAAAAGCTCTTTTAATTAGTATGCACTAATAGAATGATAATGATGAAGTCGTGTGTGAATAAATCAATTTGGGGGCCATAGTGCATAAAGCGAAAAAGCTAATGACAATGATGAAAGACTCATCCTCAATCGAAGGACACTAGTTGCATTGATTGGAATGAGCAACCAATAATGCGGCGCGTTAGTTTGACACGTACCTAATTAGCATCTCCTTTGTTACAATGCTATTAATCATCCCGAAATGCACTAACGTGATTCTTACCAAAATGTAGCAAAATATTGACAACATTGTTGTCAAGCCTATATATGAACCTATGAGATTAGTAAAAGCGCGACATTGCCCAAACAACAAGACCTAATCAAGTCACTAACTATGCGAATGATCATAAAACAAAAGATCTTTTAGACATATCTATTGAGTAATTATCACATGTATTCAACAATGAAACATGGTGTTCATTTCATATCATAGAGCATTGCAGAGAATTATTTTTTACTTAAAGAATCTTGCAACTTTTACATAAAGAAGCACAAAATCAAAGATGTCGACTAACTTTAATCATCCCATTTGTTTTTTATCCTACTTACAAAAAGAAGGGTGATTCCTCTTTTGGCAGTAAAGATTACCAAAAGAGTGGAGAAAAACAGTCCAAAAATCCATTCTTTCCAAGATTTTCCAACAATTAACGTAGCAACAAATTCTTGCTAGAGTTTATAAACCAAGGGCAAGAATCAATGAATATAACCAAGGGCAGACATCAATGAAGATCATTTCAAGCAGACGGCTCGGAAAACTTGATTATTAGTCTTTCATGGTACCAACAATTAGAGAATTATGTATGATGACTTGAGTCGTGAGAGTTCTTAGTGTCACATCAGCATGTCACTATCATAAGTAGACATATCAAAACCGGGTTTGACCGAAACCGAACCGGTTTTGTCAACGATCCAACCGGTTTGGTCAAAAACCGGTTCGGTTTCAAACCGGTTTCCCTATAAAAAAACTCAAACCCATCCAAACCGGTTTGGGTCGGTTGAAACCGGTTCGGGTTGAAAAACCGGTTCCAAACTGGTTTATGGAATTTAATAAAAAAAATTGTAACTTGCAAAACCACGTTAAAATTCGACTTTTATTAAACCATTAATACCACACTCATACATAAACGTTGTGTTCTACCAAATAAGCTTGAAGCACATCTTCATAAGAGTGCTCCCATCCATAACACCGTTTTGGGTGGTGTTATGGTCACGTCACCATACATCATCCATAACATAACACCACAAAAACCCCACAGCCATAACACCAAAATCTGGAACCCACTAGTTTTATTATTTTTTATTTTTTTTCCTTTTTACTCATATTATTTTTAATACATTCAATAAAAAAAAAACCCGACGCATTAAAACAAAATATATTAATAAAGTTAACAAAATTACATTAAAATTTTAAAAACCGTAATTAAAACATACATAATTTAATAGATAAATAGAATCAGCGTCTGAAACGATAGTCATCAGGAAGCCTAGCAATGTGTTCAACGAGATCGCTTCGAAGACAATGGTGTGTATCACGATCTCGTATCTCTCTCATTACTCGGATTTGATGTTGTCACCTTTCCAGTGAAGTTCGTTGTTCTCTTGGTAGTGGAGTATAGTATTCCTCGTCGTCGCTGATATTAAATGCATTGTCTTCGATAATCATATTATGCAATATGATGCAAGTATACATGACTCGCTTTAACTTGTTTACCTCGTAGTATCTTGCGGCAGTTTTTAACACCCAAAATCGCCCTTGTAGCACGTCAAATGCTCTTTTAACATCCTGTTCTTGCAGCTTCTTGAAATTTTTTGAACTTCTTTCACTTTTCATCTGGTGGATGAGAAAATGATTTGACAAACGTCGCCTCACTATGGATAGATTCCATCCGCGAGGTAATAGCCTTTTTCATAGGCAGTGTTTGTTTACCACGAAATTAGAAGGTGGAACGTTGTCGTGGAGGAGTTCCCTAAATAGAGGCGAGGCATTCAAAACATTGATGTCGTTGTTAGAGCCCGCGACACCAAAATAAGAATGTCAAATCCACAAATCATACGATGGCAACCGCTTCAAGCATTACGGTTGGGTATCCATGATCACCTCGTGTGTATCGTTTGGACAGTTATCCCATGCCCAATGCATACAATCAATACTACCAAGTATCCCAGGGAACCCATGTAGTTCTTCATGTTTTGCATAAATACGTTGAATATCCTCTTTGTTGGCTTTCTTAAGTAACGTTTTATATAAATCCATAACACATTTACAAAAGTTATCTAAAGCCTCGTTTGATGTAGATTCCGCCATGTGTAGATATTCATCAAATGCATCGGAAGTGATTCCGTATGCTAAAAGACGCATGGCGGCTGAACATTTTTGTATAGCGGTGCACTTGGTTTGCCCGTAACATCTAGCCGGGATGTAAAATAGTTAAAATGACTAGGAAGAGGTACTTGAGAATAGTTAAGAATACCGTCGACTATTCGAAGAAATAGCGGTTTGTTCAACCGGTATCTTCGTCTGAACTGCTCTGGTGTGAAAATGCAACCTTCGTTGAAATAGTTTGCCATAAGTCGTTCGCTTGCCCCCAGTTCGATCTCTTTTTATAAATCTTCTTTTAGCCAGAGCGTTTGAGGTTTCGATAGCTTCCTCTTCATCCTAATAAGCTTTTTCGGCCATCGCCGCCGTCATGAAAATTGTTTCATCGTCAGAAGAGTCGGAACTTGACAAATTCATTTTGAAAGACATTTTTAAGATAAAATAGGATAATAGATTGTGGTTGAGAGAAAGAAGATGATTTGGTGTAATTAATTTGGGTTTATGATTTGGTATCTATAGAGTTGGTTAGAAAAAAAAAAAAAAATAACGGTCAAGCCAACGGTTAGTGTCACACCCCGCTTGGAAGCGGAAACGCAGGGCGTTCCAGTTATAATATCAAAGTCAAGATTACAACAATATAACCGATAAACAAAACATCAAATTAAATTGATCATGCCAAATGTTACAAAATACATCAATAAGTCAAGGCGATGAGGCGCCAAGTACGAATACAATTCCAAAAGAAATCAACAAAAGGATCGTCATGGAAATTACAATAAACAATTCAAATTCAAATTTCCCCAAAGCAAGCGATCCAAAAATAAACTATGGCATGATCACGGAAATCCTCAATTTCCTGCAAAGCGTTAAAACGACATCAACAACATGTTGGTGAATTATTCGCAATTTTAAAGTAAAAGTTGACCCATCGACAGTTTTCATCAAACAACGTTAATTTCAAATGATATATCTTGTTTTCAACAACCAATAGTGGGAGGTACCTTGCCTAGACTATTCATACACTGAACCTGACCGTACAACCCCAAATCCTGAGGTCGCCAACCAAAGGTAACAAATTAATTAACCGGCCATAACTTCCACTCCTAGAAACATTCTACCGAGCAGAGAGGGTTAGGTCTATAACCCATATAGATCTATATATATGTAAAACCGTTGGGCTCAAAGCTTAACAAGTGTATCAGGGGGCCCCCAACAAGGGCTAATGGCTTAATCTAAGGCAGACCTAATCCACTAGGCAAACAAGATAATCAACAACATTCCGCATACAAGCAGACAATTTAAAATACGCTTTACAGCCCAAAATATTTAAGACAAGGGCTACGAATAACTCACTGATAAAGCTTCAGCAAACAAAAATCGGGTACACCAAACACAGAGCTACTACTCCACCGCCTAAGTGCCTTAAACAATAAACAACATAGTCTCAGTATCCATATAAGTCTAGGTCCGGTTTAGCCTTGTCGGTTAAGATTACGTTTAATATAATATTCCAACGTTTAATAAATCGAATAAGGATGACGGATTAAGAAGACGATGTTCCGCGCCAGAAAAGGGCCGATCGGTAAGATATCGATCTTTCACGTCAACAGCAACCGTTGGAAGCAAATGATAACTCCGAGTCGAAAGGATTATTAATATAAATGTTCATTATATTGACCAAGATTAAAGATGTTGACTTATGAAAGTCAAGGGTCAATTATGTTGACTTATAAGAGTCAAACGTCAAATAAGTTGACTTATTAAAGTCAAAATCAATTTAAAAGTCCAATTTGACACTTAGAATAATTTGAAGTCTTTTCATACCAAAATGTTTTGAGTAAAATGTCTTTCAAAACCATTTATAAAGTTTGTCGAAAAATCACATTTTGATGACTTAAAACAATGATTAAATTGAGACGAAGTTTAAAGTATCGCAAAGGTTTAAAATGTCCCTTTAAGTAATATTATGACATTCAAGATTGCGTTGGTGTCTTTGAGTCCAAAGACAATGTTTTTGTATAATATGTTACTTTGGTATACAATTATTTACATAAGTGTTTTAAGTCGTAAAAGTTGTGAGATGAAATTTCGGCAGAGCTTCCGCGTCATAAAACATTAGTCCATTTATTCAATCACTTTCCCGCTTATCAACAATGCATTTTAAACCATTATACATAATACATAATACCATATTTAGCTTTACATAATACTTTGATTACTTATATTTTAACATTTGTCCAACTTTAGTCCAAATCGATCAAACGCACGAGTGTTGGTCTAATAATTTATCCTAACCGATTTCAAGGCTAAAACCGATTAATACACATATAATGAAATCACAAGATTCACAAGAGTAACAAGTTATACCGCTAACTCCGCTTGATTTGACCAGAATTTGGAATGACAACCTTGGTGGTATAACGATGAGGATGTCCGCCTCCGAAACACAAGACAAACACCAACAATTAGCAAAACGAAGGATTTGAATGCACAAGATATCACCATTATTACTGTTTTTACTTATCTCAGCCCCATAATAATATTGACAAAAGTCCAGAACGTGAAAACAAGTTTTAAACGAGCAAACGACACATTTTCGGGAGGTCAGCAGCCCGGTGCTGCGCACCTGGGCACAGGTGCTGCGCACCTGGCTGCTGCCATTTTCCCGATTCGTGTTTTTCTTGCAAAAATCGTTTTGTAACTCAAAGATTTCGACATGCAACCAGTAGATAACTTATAAAACATCATTTTTATAGTTTCTAAGTAACTTTTTCCCACAAAAACATAGATCTAAGTAGTGTTTATATAAAAATCGTTTTTGTAAACAAAGTGATATAAATCTTTACAAAAACTCATTTTTATGGCTTAGATCAAACATGCAATCAATAAAAACAGTAAATAATGATAAGAAAGTGATTTCTACCGGATGAAAATGAATGGATGGTCTTTTGGACGGATTTAGAGTTCCAAAAGTGAAGATAAATGCTTGAAACCGAAAATGCTTTGCTCCTCCTTGTTTTCCTTGATGATCAAACGATTTTGATGGATGATTTATGTGTTTTTCATGGCTGGAATCTCTGGATTTGATGAAGGTTTGTAGAGAGAAGGTAGAGAGAAATGGAACTAGGTGTTTTTGTGTGTGTGTTTTGGAATTAAGAAAATGAAAAAGAAAAGAAATGATAAGGAAAGTGTAATAATACACTTTGGGACTGATAATCTGGCAGAAATCAGAGCAAAAGGTCGAATTTCTATTGGTTGGTATGGGTGGTGGATGGGTAAAACGAGATAAGGACCAAAAGTGTAAAATTTTGAATTCTGGGAAGCGGTGCTGCGCACCTATGCTCTGGTGCTGCGCACCGGGTGATTTCCAGCATTTCCTGATTTTCGTTTTCGCGATCGTTAAGGAGTTTCGTTCGTCGTAAGTTCCCGATTCTTTTTGCGTTGAACTTAGGAAAGTTCACACTTTGATTTACCTTATATTAGGTTCATTTAATTTTATATTTTCACTTTCGATTTCGAGATTCGCACGATTTCGGTAAAGGAGTAAACAAGAGCAAAAGTGCGATAACTCGCGGATAAAGAATACGATAACCGACAAATTTGGCATAAACCTTCTAACTTATAATTATGAGGATACTAACTACTTGGCACTTAGATAAAATAATATTAACACGTCTCGAGGGACAAATCAGTAAATACGAAAACCCGATACTCAATAACAGAAATTCGCGAGCAAACAAGGCGTAACACAAGGGTCGAAATCAATTGCGAATAAAATATAAATAATGACGGTAACTCGAGTACCTCAAATAGACGGGACGTCACAGCTAGTTTTTTAAATTTATAATTTTTTTTTTTATTAAAGTAAAAGAAAAAAAAAAAAAAAAAAAAACATCACCACCCCCCCCCCCCCCCCCCGCCAAAACGGCGTTTTGGGGGGGGGGGGGGGGGTAAACGCCGAGGCACTCTAAGCTTAATATTTTAATATTTGAAATTAAATGGTTCGAAAAGTACTATTTTTAATATGAAATGTAACTAATAACATTGTAATTGATTTCTTCATTATTAATCTTCGCCGATAAAGTGATATTACAAAGCCCCACCTCGATATCAAGTATTTCTGCTTCAACCTCTAGTTCCCCTTCAAGATTTGATGTGTCTTGTATACGTTATGTCGCGACTAAGTAATCCTTCAAGCAAATACACATCTCCATTACCGTCGGTGTGAGTCTTGTTCTTTGTAAAATTAATAGTCTGCAACTAAGAGAAAAAGCGGACTCCGAAGCTACCGTAGAAGCTTTGACGGTTAGTAAATCTAGGCTCATGGCAGTTAGAACCGGAAATTGAGACTCATGTCCTTTCCACCAAACCAAAACCTCAAAATTGGAGAATTATTCAGCTCCTACAGTGGCTAAAAAATCGGTTCACGTATATCTCCCATATTCGCTATTTGTTTGGTCATCCCCATCACCCTTAGCACGTTTAAGGTTTTCTTGTCTTAAAGTTTATATAAGTCAAGTTCCGGATCCGTGCTAGAATAAGTAGGATAAGTCGACGCAAAAGAACTAGAAGCAACATTTGTTGAGCCATATTTAACAAAATAAACAACATATAACCCTTTAAAAGAATCTTCAAAAAACCTTTTTTCGTCCTTCAAGATGTAATGGGTGTATTGAATAGAAATCCAAATTAAGTGCAATTTTACCCATAAGATATTGCATCCCAATTTTGTTCCAACAAATACGGCGAAAACGATAATTAAAGGTGACAATTTTAAAAGATATTTCTTAGTTTTTCTTTTATGGCATATATATATATATATATATATATATATTTATTATATATATATATATATATATATATATATATATATATATTATATATATATATATATTTATATATATATATATAATATATATATATATATATATCACCTCTCATTTCGTATTCGGATAATTTTGAAGACATTAAATAAATTTGTTTAAACACTAAATGACTTGTGGCTAATAAATACCCGATAATAAAGTTGTTGCGGTTTTAAAAACTTTGAGCAATTCGGTTATTTTCTAATAATTCCCCAATTTTTGAGCGACAATCGTGTACCCCGACCACGATTTGCTAACTCGTCATAAAAATATTGTAAAGTATCTTGTTGGGGTAAACCACATACAAACATATAATAAGTTGAATCCCATTGTGTGGGAACATCCCAATTAGGGGCTAAAAAAAATGGAATTCGCATCCTTACAAACTTTCATATATGCTTCATATCTAGTTTTACCTATATAATATATATCTTGTAACATTTATTTATAAGCGTTTCTCATGTTAATTATTTTGGGTACTTCTAGTCCGGCTTGCACAACCAAGCTTATAATATGTGGAACGCATTGACTATGATAAAAATCACCATTCATTGGTGGTTTGTATTTTAGTTTTAGTTTACTCATGACGTTTGTATTATTAGTCAGATTATCAAATGCAATTGAAAAATCATTTTCTTCTAAACTAAACGTTCGTAAAACATCTGTTACATATGAAATAAGTTTTGACCCGTATGAGGATACGCAAATTTTTCAAAATCAATAACCCTCTTCATTATTTGCCACGATTCGCGATCAATCCAATGTGCGGTAACACAAAGGTATGAATGGGGCGAACCATGAGGAGCCTACCAAACATCGGTTGTTAAGTTTACATTTGTATTTAATGTTTTAAAACCTTTTATTAAAATTACTTTAGCTTGTTTCCATTATTTCATACTATCACTTCAAAGAGTATTGACTTACGTGGTTATATCGTCGTTGAAGACACTTTTGAACCACCCTAGTGAATCGATAGTTATCAAAGTGATTGAATGGTAAGCGAATTGAATCACATAACCCTCAAATTCTTGACGCATCCGGTCTATCGAATATAAAAAAATACTATCGTCTCGCCCCATCGATGATTGACCCACTTTCGGAACGGGTTTGAGTGCTTTGCAATGCTTCTCGGTGTAATTTTTCAACGTCGAGTTGGATTATTGTTTCAAAAAATGGGCTCAATTATTACATTGCGTCATCTTTTCACTATCAGACAACAACACCAAACGGTAATGACACCAAACGACGCGGTTTCTGGTTGTTTCGAGAACTTGAACAATCATTCTTTCGCTTGTGGAACCAACACCGGTGGAAACGGTAGAACTTTGAGTTTCCATTTGATTATTGATAATTTTTTGAGCTTTTTTCAAACGCTTTTCGAACATATTTTTTTTTTGCGTTTTTAGTATTTTGAGAGTATTTTGAGAGACTTAGAATGTTGTGATTAACCTCATACTCAACCTATATATTTATAATAAATTTAGGATGACAAAATGGTAAAAAAGAAAAACATAAAAAACGGTCACATAACGGCTATAAACTAAAAAAAAAAAAAAAAAAAAAAACCCGGCTAGTATTGAAATCCGGTTCCCAAAACCCTAACCCGAACCGGTTTAGCAACGGTAATATCTAAACCGGTTAGAAACCGCCTGTTTTTGGAGAAACCGAACCGGTTTTGACCGGTTTCAGTTTTTAGTTTTGATTTCATTTTTGGATTTTTTCAAACGTCTAATCATATCTCAACACAACTCAATACCCATAATAATAAATTACACAACAAATATATATTAATTTATGAATAACAACAAAATATAAATAAAAAGAAGTAATTTGGATTTATACTAGTTATACCTAACAAATGGTGAAATGATTAATAATATTTATATTAAAGAATCTTATGTAGCTGTAGTAATTGGCGAGGTAACCTAGATTAATAACATTTAATACTAGTGTGTTTAAAGTTCCATAGCAGAAAGACATCATTTATTACACACACACACACACCCATTCTAACTTTCACCTCTCATTCATCCCGTTTTTCCACTAAATGCTACCTCACCAACAATGCCTGCTTTTTCTCCCCAACCTCTCTTCTTGAATTCCCACAACGATTACAAGGTAACAATCACTTCATCAAAATTATGACGGTTTTTTGGTGGCTTAAACATAGATGGGAAAATGGTAGTTTCGTTTGGTTGAATTGGGTTGTTTTCCCTTTCTCCTGTTTGTAATCTCGCCCGTTTTATAGCCTCCTTGCTAGTCGGGTTGTTTTAATATTATTTGCCCGTTCCCAAAAAAAAAAATCACTTCATCAAAATTCAATCTTTTTTTGTTGGGCGTTTGTTATTTGCCTTTAATTTTAGTGGGTTTGTGTTATTTTTTGCATTTTATAGTCCCTCTGTATGTTTGTTTGTTATATGCTTGGTAATCGGAGTTCTTGATTTCTTATTTAGTTTAGTCATCATTCAATATGATTTGTGCCATTTAGTTTTTCTTCCTATTGTAATTTTCACGGCTAGTGATGTAGTTGAGGATTTGTTTGTTGCTTGATTTTTTTGCTAACTTAGTTTTTTTTCTAGTATGTGTCTGGAGGGCTTCTAACCTAGCGGTATCAGTGATGTTAGGGATCTGGAGGTCGTTTTTAATCCCGCGTAGTCATATGTCACTTTCTTAGTTACTTTGATCATTTAGAAAGAAAAAAAAAGTGTCTATATAGGGTGTTAAAGTGAAAAATTATATTTACAAATCAGACTTTTCTTTAGTTTACATGTATTTAAATGCGATTTCATTATCATCGGAAATTATAAGTTCAATAATGGCATATTAGAGAAACACTTATTGACAAAGTTTATCCTTTTTGTGATTTCAGATTAGCTGAAATTTTGATATTACCAAAATTAAACATGTTCATTTTCTTTAAAAAAAGATAGGGAAATGTTATTGATAGGTTTATTGTCTATAAAGATTTATTAATATATGATTTATTTTCTTGTATATTAACAAAAAAATCACTCATTGAATTTGCAGAATTACAAATACATAACGAATGTAAGACCAATTCTAACCTTTGTGTTTTTTATCTTTTAATGGAATTAGAGGACAGTGAAGGTAACATGACAATGATTTTTTTTAATTATTTAATTATATCTTACAGAAATGGATTTGATTTGTTTATATTTTTATATCTTTTTGTTATTTTAGTTAGCATGATAAAATCAATCATTCCGAAACAATAATAACTAAAAACCTTCTGTCATGTCATCATTCAATTTGCAATGTTTCATACTACAAAAAAAAAATCTAGTTAACATTATCTGTTTGCCTGTTTTGTTTTATGCTAATCTTGTTAGTCAGAAGATTCTTTTTTTCGTCAGGTGTCGAGGTCAAACCGCAACAATCATGCTACATAAAAAAAAATATATGCCTGTTTAATTCCTTTGGTTCGAACACCATAAGTTGATCAGTTGACAATTTTACATGTTGTTTAATCAATCTTTGTTGTCATTATTACATATAAATACATAAAAAAAAGTTCCCTGTTGTTATATTAAGTAAGATTTAATTCGATAAGAAAAGGTCTATCTTCTCATTAAAGCTTTCATTTGCGCATTTGTGTAGCTGAGCTCTGATCATTTGTTGACTTTTGATACCGGATGTTGGTGAAGTGAAAATGGGGTGTTGTGTTTCGACAAGTAGTAAGAGTTCTTGTAGTAGTATGAGTGATGGTGAGATCGTTTCTCATCCTTCGTGTTTAGAATCACTCTCTGTGGTGGACAAAGGAGAACGCAAAGAACGTTTTCCGACCACGTGAGTGCCTTGCAGAATATCTCGTCTATAGAAAACAGAATTTTACAAATGGGAAGAGCCGAAGTTCTTGCATATTTACTCAACAAGGGCGTAAGGGTGTAAATCAGGATGCAATGATTGTGTGGGAAGTAAGTCTATTTAAAATATAAAAATGCGTTTTTTTCAGTTCATGTATGAATGTAACTGTGGTTTTTGTGCAGGATTTTATGGCAGAGGATGTGACTTTTTGCGGAGTGTTTGATGGCCACGGACCTTATGGCCATCTTGTTGCTCGTAAAGTTCGTGATACATTACCATTGAAGTTATTTTCTTTTCTTGATTCATATGAGTCAAAGAAAAACAAGTCAACTAGTAATATATGTTGCAGTCGGGATTCTGCAGGATTAGACAAAACCGATTGTGAGTTGGGAGAAAACGATAAGTGGACTTGCTATATAGAGATGGCGTGTTTTGAAATCTTATAAATCGATGGTTAAAGACTTAAGGTTTCATTCCAGTTTAGATAGCTTTTGTAGTGTAGTACTGCTGTTCACAATTGTAAAACAGGTGATTCTTCACTATGAACAAAAACTAAAAAATAACTTTTGCATAATATTTTCTTATTTTAATATATTTTTTATTAAAGGGATCAAATCTTTTTCATGGGGATTGCACGGGCAATCATGGCGATCGAACGATGACAACAATTCACTTGTCGCAATTCCGTTGACTGTTGATCTAAAGCCGGACTTACCAAGTAAGATATATAACTTAATAGTAATATCTCCATAAAATAACGATTACAATATTTTCATATGGGAAAATTGTTATATGACAGGAGAGGCTGAAAGGATTTAAACGTTGCAAAGGTCGAGTCTTTGCATTGCAAGATGAACCTGAGGTTTCAAGAGTTTGGTTACCGTTTGATGAATGCACCAGGTTAGCAATGGCACGAGCATTTGGGGATGTTTTGTTTGAAGGAATATGGAGTATATATCTATACCTGAGTTTTCTCATCGGATCCTCACTGAGAGAGATAAGTCATCGTTCTTGCTCGGACGGGGTAAGTGTCATTTTATACCAACTAGATAATTTATATTTCACGATATCGAGTTATAAAATATGCCATTTTCAGTTTTAGTGGAGTCATCTTACTAAATAATTAACACCCTAGACTATGAATATGTGCATCATGTGCCGACACTTTGTTTGTTCATCAGTCCTTTTTTCAACCAATAAAGCGAAACGTACTGAAAAACGTGCCCACAAAGGTTAAGTTTTGTCACAAAGTAGAACAATAAGGTTGATTGGAATATAGAGATGTATAGTCAGGTAAAACTTATATTACTCAATAATACAACTATACAAGGGGAACATAATTATTTTTTAAAATATATTATACATGTGGCCTATAGCAAATTCAAATGGTTCTTTTACCTCAAATGTACTTTTGACTTTTCGAGTCAAAAACAAATTATCTTGTAGGAAAGTCAATATTTGACTTTTGGGTCCGAGATGAGTTACTTCTTTATAGAATCAGATATTTTCCTCACATAGACAAACCTGGGTTAGTTTGAGCATACAACAATATCAAATCGGCTAAAAGCTAGTAACGCTTAAGAATTCATGGTTCCGTTGACATATTAGCATTTTACTTTTGACAGGTTACGTTACCGTTGTAGTTTCATATTTTACATTACATGTAAAAATTGCATATAATTGGATATTTTCATATTTCTAAACAAAACACAAAATTAGCGGACCAAACCCAACCCGGATACATATGATCTGCTTTTTCCCTTCAAAAAAGCTTATTTTCACAGTTACTAACCGTCCATTTCGCCATTCTTCTGAACATAAAAAGTTTACAAGATTTGTTCTTGTAGTATGTTAAAACCTGTGGTAAACCATATAAACGCATTTTAATAGAGCTATTTCAAAGGTAAGATTAAATTTAATCTAGATGTTGAGTAGTGGTTAAATTGGCTAAAAGTTGAACAGTTTACTAAATCAAGCGACATTCATTGTGTAGGTTTGGGATGTTTTAAGCAATGAAGAAGTGATTGAGATAGTGTCATCTGCTTCAACTCGGTCATCAGCTGCAAGAACCGTAGTTGACTCAGCTGCTCGTGAATGGAAAACCAAATACCCACATCAAAATGGATGATTGTGCAGTTATTTGCTTATTTCTAGACGAAAGATGGATTCTGAATCTGATTGTGAAGAACAAGGTTTCTCTTCTGCAACACTCAAAAATCACTCGGTAACACAGGTGAATCAGATGACGTGGTCACAACTCGAGCCATCGTTGCAGAGAAACTGTACGGTTAGATCATCTGACGAGAACAACAATGATGTGTATCAAAGTTGAGATGAGGAAACGGCTGTTGGATGGTCGGGTTGGAAGGCGTCACCAGAGTCAACTCGCTCGTCCAACTTCCAAGATTTTCAGAAGACACATCACGAACATGATTGTTTTGTTATTTTCTTTTATTAGTTATCAAACTGCATTTACTGTATGCTATTATTTACTTGTGCTTGAACTAGAGAAATGTAAAAAAGAGTTGTTCTTGGATCGTCTCATTTTTTTTTTTCTAACTTCACTCGTAATTAATCTTCAATATGAACCAATGTATAGCAGAACAGAAACTGAACTAACGAAACAAACTATAGAACAGTTACTCAAATTGCTAACAATATTAGATTGTATTTGTAAAATGAAGAAAAATGAAAACTTTGAGGAAATGTTAAGTTTTGGAACATATTTTAGACAAAAGTGTTACCGAAAAGAGTCACTTGTTGGGATGTTAGTGTTACCGAAAATAGTCATTGTTGGGGATGGTGAGATCTACATCCATTGTAATTTATTTGTCGATAAAAGGTACGAGTCCAGAGTATCTTAGCTGTTGTAATACATATTAGTGTCTTCCAAATTACTGTGTTTTTTATAATAATAATAACAATGCATACCCCTAAAAACTCCGAAATTCACCAGTACTAGTTTACTTAGAGATCAGAATCTTGAATAAAACACTAGAGTTTTCTAAACCAAATTTTCTTCTATATGTAACTCATTGCACATAGGGTTACAGAATTGGTTGAAATGATTACCTACGATTAGGGTATTTGTTTTATAGTGGTTACTACCGATGAAGAATGTTTGTACTGGTCACCAAGTCAAATTCTACTGATATATTACTGGTGAAAATGTTTCTATTGGTGAAGATTACTACTCGTATGCACTATAATTACTACTACTGCATGGAATCATGAAGTTCTACTGGTCGATGTTCTACTGTTTAACTGATATATACTACGCGTTGTAAGCAGAAATTATGGAATAGATTTAGATAATTATCATTGTAGATTTCGTTAGAGTTGTAACCCGATTATGTTTAGGGTTTTAGCCTCCAGGTCTATAAATATAGATCCTTCTATCGTTGTAAAACACTATATCAGATACATTAATTCTAAGAGATTGAGGTTGTTTGAAATTCTGGGTTCTTAATTGTTTAACGTTTATTCATTCTCATTCATATAAACTGTTAATCGATTGACCCTTGTTAATATCAAAGTTTTGATCCGCTGCAACTTCTTTGATAGATCTAGATCTACACGTTTGTTTAATCACAAACCTAGTTCGACAAATCCTAACAAGTAGTATTAGAGCACAAGGTTGCTCTAGAGCTACGATCAACAAGGCGTTTTAAAAAGCTTTTCACAAACCAATTCAAGATGTATGATCTTATTGAAGGCGTTCATGCTAATAGGTTTCCTGTACACACATCATCAAACTATGACATGTGGAAAAGTCGCATGTATCAATACATGCTTCAAACCAATTACTCCATGTGGCAAGTGGTGAAGAATGGTGCCAAAATTGTTCCATTACCTGGACCAGATCTCAAAAACAAGGAGCAGAAGGTTCATCTCAACTAGTAACTGAGCAAGAAAGAAGAGATACTCATAACCATTGTCAAGCCTTGAGTACCTTACTTATTGCTATTCCAATGAGTATCAACATCAGCTTAGAAACTATACTGATGCTAAACTGCTATGGGAGGCCTTGGAGAAACGATTGGAGGAACATCAAGATCTGTTAAAACAACAGTTTGAGAACTTCACGTCTGTGAAGGGTGATACTTTATCTCAAACTTTTGACAGATTCAACAAGCTGATTGGTGAATTATCTAGTATGGAGTTAATACTGCTCAAGATGACATCAATAGAAAGTTTCTTAGAGCTTCAGGAGATTAATGGACTATGTACACAGTCAGCTACAGACAAGGAATCACACTTGACACCATGGAGATTGACGAGCTATTCATGAGCTACGTGTGTTTGAACATGAGATTAAAAGACCAACAAGTTATTCAACACAAAATGCAACTTTTGTTTCTACTATTGGTACTCCATTTGAAACTGGTTTCATATCTAAGGAATCAAAAGGAAATCAGAATGATGAAAGTGTTAGAGAAGCCTTCTTCGTTAGTCATGTAAATTTCGGACTAGTAACTAAAGACTTGGAGAAATGAATGCTGATGATCTAGAGGAGATGGATCTAAAGTGGCAGTTTGCTATGCTAAGTGTGAGAACAAGGAGGTTCATTCAAAGGACGGGAAGGAACAACTTTGCTGTTAGAAGAGGTGATAATACTCGTTTTGATAAGAGTAAGGTGAGGTGTTATGACTGCAAGAAACTTGGACACTTTTCCAGGGAATGTGTAGAAAGCCTAGATGATAAACAAAAGCAGCCAACTCAGCACAACTCGGCAGGTTCAAGCAACAATTATCAGGTAGAACATCCAACTCAACTGCTTTGGTTACTCAGGATGGATTGGGATTTGACTGGAGCTTTCAAGCAAATGAAGAAATCACACAAGCTCTCATGGCAGATACAGTTAAAGATGACATTCCATCTGAGGTACTTACTGAACTTTGTACTCTGCATGCATTAAAAAAGTTAGGGACTATAGAGAACATAATAAACTTGTTTGTGAGTCATTACATAAATTAGAAGAAAGGAGAAGAGAGTTGTCTAAAATAATTGCTAGTTATGAACAACAAGTGAAAGCATATCGTAAATGAGTCAAAATACGAAGAGGACTTAGCAATTGTTAAATGGGAAAGGGACAATGCTCTAGCTAAGGTGATCAAAGCAGAAGAACAGGTTGAAGAGATTAAGATTGAAAATGATCAAATTAAGCTTAGTATTAAGAAGTATGAAAATGCTTCAAAAACAGTTGATCAAATTCTTAAATCCCAAGTGCATGGGAACACCAAGAAGAATTCGGTACAATAGTGTGTCACCACCATATACAACAATTATATTCCTCCTAAGGTAGAGTCTAGTGAAGAACTTAGTGAGGAAGAAATTGAAGTCAATACACACGCTAAAGCAGACCAAATGAAAAGTAAAATTCCTTTAACCAAAACTAGAATCAATGAAAAAGTAATTGAACAACCTTTTCAACAGGAGAAATCCAGTGATTCTGAGTCTAGTCATCCCACTTTTCATAAAAATCTCAAAAACAGACCACAAGTTTATAGAGAACGAAACTGGCACTACATTGGTCAAAATCAACAGGTGAAAACATGCAACTGCATGTGTCAAAAGGGAAATTCATCAACTATGAGGGTAATGTGAGAAACTGGAGTCAAAAGATCATTCATCAACGAGGTCAAAACGTTTTTAAAAGCTGTGGTGTGTGTGGAAAGACAAATATATCACTGAGGACTGCTTCTATAATAAATTTACCGTAATGGAATTGGATTTCATAGAAACATATCTAACAAATCCAACATGAACACAACACCTAGATTTGGTAGGACAACTCAAAAAGTTATGAGCAAAAAGAATGTGCATGAAAAGAAACAAAAACCTAATTTTCAAAAAAATACTACTCAAGTAGAAACTACTGGAGAGTCACCATAGTAACTCTAACAGTAGAAACTACAGGAAATTCACCACTACTAACATAGTAACTCTTAAAATGCACAAACTACGAATCCTGCATATCACTTCAAACGTTTTGATTATGTCAATGAAAAAGGTAAACCCAAGACTACTTTGGCTTGGGTTCCCAAAAGAAACTAACCTCTTATTCATGTGCAGAGCAAGCTAGGTGTCAAGAAAAGCGATACGCTGCTCCAGGTACATGAAAGGCAACAAGCTGAAGCTTCAAGATTATGTAGAATATGATGGAGGCTATGTTTCTTTTGGAGGAAATCCAAGAGGTGGAAGAATTATAGGAAAGGGAACAATCAGTAATGGTAATGTTACATTAAAAACGTTTTCTTTGTTCAAGAATTAAATTATAATCTGGTCAGTGTCTCTCAAGTTTGTGATAAAGAGAACAAATGGCTTTTTACTAAACCTGAGTGTATCATTCTGATCCTAAGTTTGAGGTAGTTGACGAAAGTATGATTCTACTAAGAACACCTAAGAAAGAAATGTTTACTGTTTAGAAATGGGCAAGGTTACAGATAACGTAAGGCGTATCGTGGCGGCACGAGTAAGCCTCAAGCTTGCAATAAAATGCGAGACATGACGTTTTTCAAAGCGTGACAAGGCGGCAAAAAAAATTAATATAATTTATAATTTTATATATACTTATATATATTTACTATTATTAAGTTATATAAATATCAATAAATTATCAAAAAGTCTGTTTTAACATTTAAGTATATATATATTGTAAGATATAGTCACAAATGTACAATCAAATGATTTTATATCCATTTTTAACTATTTTTAACCTTTTTTTAATTTTTTTTTTTTCATAACGCGATACAAAAAAGTCGCGTTAAGGCGCGCCATGGGACGCCATGACACGTTTTTTTGCCGCCACGCCTAACAAAGACGCCTTGCATGTTATCGTAATTTCTCGCCACGCCTCGTCGCCATGGCGCGCCTTGGTGCCGCCATGGCGCGTTATTTAGAACCTTGGACATGGGTAATAATGATTCTGAAGCTAAAGAAAATTGTTTTATTTCAAAAGCTTTAATTGATGAATCATCGTTATGGCACAGAAGAATGTGCCATGTGAATTTCAAAAACATGAACAAATTGGTGAAAATGGTTTGGTAAGGGGGTTACCACAAAAGTAATTTACATGCAATGATCATTGTGTTGCATGTCTTAAGGGTAAACAATATAAGTCTTGTCACAAAATCAAAGATATCAATTCAAATGTGTCCAGTTTACACCTACTGCACATGGATCTTTTTGGTCCAACACATGTTATGAGTCTAGGAAAGCAGTATTATTGTTTAGTTATTACTGATGACTTCACAAGGTATACTTGGGTTTTCTTTCTTGGCTCTAAAGATGAAACAAGTGATATTCCGAGATCGTTCATAACAGGAATTGAAAACAAGACAGGGAAAAGGTGAAGATAATTCGCTGTGACAATGGCACGGAGTTCAAGAACCAAGAGATGGATGATTTCTGCACAGAAAAGGGGATTGAGAGGCAGTATAGTGCACCTAGAAATCCTCAAAATGGAGTGACTGAAAGAAGAAACAGAACCCTCATCGAAGCAGCAAGATCAATGTTAGCAGATTCCAAGCTTCCTATCACATTCTGGTCTGAAGCTGTGAATAATATGTTTATGTCCAAAACAGGGTTTTGATAGTCAAAGCACATACAAAGACATCTTATGAGCTCTTTCATGAGAGAAAGCCATTCATAAGCTTCTTCAAACCGTTGGGTGTCCTTGTACCATACTGAATACAAAAAAAACATGTGGGGAAGTATGGCAGCAAAATCAATGAAGGATTCTTTGTAGGATACTCCACTCAAAGCAAAGCGTTCAGATTTTACAATATCAACAACAAAATTGTGGAAGAGAGCAAAAATGTTACATTCAACGAAAAGACTTTGAATGCTACTAGAGAAGGTCCCGATTGGTTATTACATCTACGAACTAACCAAATCGTTAAATTCCTACTTTATAAACAATGGGAAAAAGAATCTGGAAATGGAGTTATTACTGGCGCTCCAGTTACTACGGGTGATTCAGTTAGTACCGTAAACCAGTTAAAAATGGTAACTCAGTTAAATCTGGTCAATCAGTTCAAACACAATTAAAACTGTCAATCAGTTCCTACTGGCAACACAGTTAAACTGGTAAATCAGTTCCTACTGATAGCATAGTTAAAACTGGTACATCTTCAAATACTGGTGATTCCGTTAAGACTGGTCCATCACTTTCTACTACCACAACTACTCAGGGGGACAAATTCATCTATTTTCCATACGTTTCCATTGACCCTCCTGAATCTTTCAGACTACAGAGGATGATAGCATCAACGACTTGCAACAAGATGATATACAATGAATCAAGCAGTAATAAGGATGAAGACAAACAAATTTCAGAAATGAGGAAATCGTTACCAGTAGTAATCCAGATGAAAATGTTCCGTCTCCACAATCCCATTCCAATGAACTTCCTGAGCAGAATGATACAATTTTGGATGAGAAAATGACCAAAGATCCATATCAAACACAGAGAATCAACAAGAATCATCTGTTGGAACAAATTATTGGTGACTTACATTCAACAGTACAAACAAGGAAAAAGCTGCACCAAAGTTTCAATGAGTGCTTGTTTGTATGCCATTAAAGACCCTAGTTGGGTCGACGCAATGCAAGATGAGTTACTACGGTTCAAGTTACAAGCAATTTGGACACTTGTTCTGCTTCTTATAGGAAATCGAGTGATTGGTACAAAATGGATCTTCAAGAACAAAACGGATGAAAGGGTCATAGTAATCAAGAACAAAGCAAGATTGGTGGCAGGGGTACATACAGGAAGAAGGCGTTGAGTATGATGAGGTGTATCCTGCAGTTGCGCGAATCGAAGCCATTCGAATATTTTTGGCATTTGCTTCATTCAAAGGTTTTAAGGTGTACCAAATAGACGTCAAGAGTGCCTTCCTGTATGGAAAAGTTGAAGAGGAGGTATATGTTTGTCAACCTCCAGGTTTTGAAGACCCTGAATACCCTGATATGGTATACAGATTGGATAAAGCTTTGTATGGTCTTCATCAAGCTCCACGAGCTTGGTATGATACTTTATCTGTTTACCTTCTTAATCATCAATTCAAGAGGGGTGTCATTGACAAAACGTTGTTCATCAAGACAGTTGTGGTGATATTATGCTGGTACAAGTCTATGTCCGACATTATCTTTGGCTCTACCAATGACAAGCTGTGTAGAGATTTCGAGCAAATCATGCATAAGAAGTTCAAGATGAGTTCTATGGGGAACTGACCTTCTTCCTAGGTCTACAAGTGAAGCAGAGTTCTACTGGTATCTTTATTCATCAAGCGAAGTATGTCAAAGACATTCTTGAAAAATTTAGCTTTCAGGATGCCAAACATGCTAGTACACCACTAGAACCCACAAGCATCTAGAGGTCGATATTGAGGGGAGGATGTGGATGAGCATCTCTACAGGTCAATGATTGGATCATTGATGTACTTAACTGCTTCTCGTCCAGACATCATGTATAGCGTGTGATGTGTAAAATCGAGTCTTAAATTTAACCGACTATTTCACGCAATTACACACTTATAGTGGACCTATTCGTATGTAATATAGTTTAATAGTAAGTATAGGTTCGTTCGCAGGGACTAATTTTTTTTATATTCGAATAAATAATACTAAGAGTATTTGGGGTTTTTTCGTAACAAAGATTGCAAGTAATTAGTAAAAAAGTGATTAATTAAAATCGAACGAAAAGTAATTGATTAGATCAAATAATAAAGAAATACACTTGTTTGACACTTCACCTATTTCCGTTAATTTTACGAGATCGATTGTTGTTTTCAACTTCTAGGATATAATAAAAGTCCTTCCGAATCTTTTACTAACTTTAATTATCTCTACTTACAACCGTTCCTTCCGAATACAGTTAATAAATATTAATCAAGCAATAAGTATCAAGCCTGTTTTTAGTGATTTAACCTTATAGAGTTTCCTTCCGAATAACTCCTCTAATTATCAAGTCCTTCCGAATCTTAATTAGACCTACTCACTTAAATTTAATTACCTAAGTTGTTATTACTAAGTCCTTCCGAATCTTAATAATTTTAAATCGATTATAGACCGACCGATTACTTCATAAAACTTATCTAATCTATCTAGATTCCTTCCGAATACCTAGAATGTTGATTAAACAAATTATATATAAACAACTATAATAACATATTAAAATTTAAGCAAATAAGGATCGACGGTTAAACACAAAAACATAAAACAACCGAAAACGTTAATTAAACGTCAAATAGGATCCGTTGTTCAAACAAGCATAAAGAGAATTTAAGCTACTCATAACGGGTCTGAAAAAGCAATTAA
>CAJVGC010000407.1:0-20858 GCA_910822075.1 Senecio squalidus
TTCTAAAAACCTTACCATACATTACAATTTCTAGTCCAAACTCCCACACTACCCTAATAAACTTTGTAATAACCGAAATCAACAATCCAAACTACGTTATACCCATTAAAACCCTATTTTCCTTATAAAACCTATATTTCTTCCAATACGAGTTAGAATCACGGTTTAGGTGTGTGATATTCATGTTTCATAATCCCGTAGATCAAAATGACGTGAAGAATGTCTGAAGAAGGATATTAGAAGAAATTTCATCCATAAAAAACTCAATCAAACAAAAAATACCCTTTTAAAATCAAAACCCTAATTCTAAAAACCCATAGGTACTTTTAAACCCTAATTTTCTAAATACCTTTCCATACATTACAATTTCTAGTCCAAACTCCCACACTACCCTAATAAACTTTGTAATAACCGAAATCAACAATTCAAACCACGTTATACCCATTAAAACCCTCATTTGTTATGAACTTTGTTAACTGAAAGTTCTTAAGTATGATTTGTTATGAACTTAGGAAAGTTCAATAGGTGTTTTATTGGTATTAGGACTTATATAATTGATTCCGGGAGTTATTCCGACACCAGTTCCGACAAAGTACAGACTCAACAATAACGAACTAGAACAAAGTGAACACAATAAAAGAGTAACCAAAGATTTGAACCGATTTAGTAACTGAACAATTACCTGAATTTTTGACGGTTGTCACATCATCCCCGGGTTGAAAGAAATTTCGTCCCGAAATTTGACTCGTCACATCAGGTAGAAGTATCCTTGAACAAGTGAGGATACTTTTGACGTATCTGGTCTTCACGTTCCCATGTGAATTCGTGACCACGTCGGGAGTTCCAACGAACCTTGACAATAGGAACACGACTTTGTCTGAGTTGCTTGACCTCTCGGTCTACAACTTCAAGCGGTTCCTCGATGAAGTTGAGCTTGTTGTCGATCTTGACCTCATCGAACGGGATGACGATGGTCTCATCGGATAGGCACTTTTTCAAGTGTGACACATGGAACACGTTATGAACATTAGAAAGAACTGGCGGGAGTTGGAGTCGATAGGCTACTGGACCAATGCGCTCGATGACTTCAAACGGTCCGGTGTACCTGGGGCTTAGCTTACCGCGTTTCCCGAAGCGAACTACCCCTTTCCATGGCGATACTTTGAGAAGTACACGATCGCCGACCTGGAACTCGAGGGGTTTTCTTCGGTTATCGGCATAGCTCTTTTGCCGAGTACGGGACGTTTTCAGTCGCTCCCTGATGGTGGTGATCTTGTCGATGGTTTCTTGAACAATGTCGAGCCTTGTGAGTTGTCGATCACCGGCTTCTAGCCAACAAAGCGGCGATCGGCACTTGCGTCCATATAAGGCCTCGAACGGGGCACACCTAATGCTAGCGTGGTAGCTGTTGTTGTATGAAAACTCGACCAATGGAAGATGAGTATCCCAACTTCCTCCAAAGTCGACTACACATGCTCTAAGCATATCCTCAAGCGTTTGGATCGTCCTTTCGCTTTGACCGTCGGTCTGAGGATGGTAAGCTGTGCTAAGATCTAGTCGCGTTCCGAGGGATTTCTGAAGTGCGTTCCAAAAGCGAGATGTGAACCGACTATCTCTGTCAGAAATGATGGAGAGAGGTGTACCGTGGCGAGAGATAATCTCGTTAATGTAGATTTGCGCGAGCTTCTCCATCGAGTGGGTTTCTCGTATCGGCAAGAAGTGAGCAGACTTAGTCAAACGGTCCACAATTACCCAAATTGTGTCGTTACTCTTTGCCGTCCGGGGTAACTTGGTGATGAAATCCATGGAAATATGCTCCCATTTCCACATAGGGATTTCCGGTTGCTGCAAAAGTCCTGAAGGTTTCTGATATTCCGCCTTGACCTTGGAGCAAGTGAGGCACTTGGCTACATACAAGGCGATATCTTTCTTCATGCCCGGCCACCAATAATACTCCTTAAGATCCTTGTACAACTTGTCTGAACCGGGGTGGATAGAGTATCGGGAACGGTGGCCTTCATCCAGAATTAACATACGAAGATCCTCGGATTTCGGAATCCATGCTCGGCCCTTGAAGTAGTGAATCCCGTCGGATTTGAGCTCGAACTCCTGCTCATGGTTGTGCAAAGTTTCTCCCTTTAGGTTCTCTGGCTTCAACGCTTCTCGCTGAACCTCGGCGATTTGCGTTTGAAGGTTGGTCT
Source organism: Senecio squalidus (assembly GCA_910822075.1). NCBI lineage: Eukaryota > Viridiplantae > Streptophyta > Magnoliopsida > Asterales > Asteraceae > Senecio > Senecio squalidus. Next base: position 2,202 of record CAJVGC010000407.1, read on the forward strand.
GAATCTGGATACCTAACGCTCTAACTCGAGATGGTTTCACCCTTTCCTTCCGACTCAGGGCGTCTGCTACTACGTTCGCTTTACCCGGGTGGTATTTGATCTCGCAATCGTAGTCACTCAGCAGTTCGATCCATCTCCTCTGTCTCATGTTGAGCATTTTCTGGTCTAGGATGTGTTGGAGACTCTTGTGATCCGTGAAAACCGTGCACTTAGTCCCATACAAGTAATGTCTCCAGATCTTTAGCGCAAAAACGACTGCTCCCAGTTCTAAGTCGTGAGTAGTGTAGTTCTGCTCGTGAACCTTGAGTTGTCTTGAGGCGTAGGCGATGACTTTGTCTCTCTACATGAGGACGCACCCAAGTCCTTGATGGGATGCATCGCAGAATACTACAAAGTTGTCCGTACCCTCTGGTAAAGACAAGATTGGTGCGTGACAAAGCTGGTGCTTAAGTTTCTGGAAGGATTCCTCTTGCTTCGTACCCCAAACATAATCCTTATCCTTCTGAGTGAGTTCGGTGAGCGGCTTAGCGATCTTCGAGAAATTCTCAATGAACCTACGATAGTAGCCGGCCAACCCTAGGAATTGACGAATTTCCGTAGGAGTCGTCGGGGCTTGCCATTTCTCGATCGCTTCTATCTTAGCCGGATCCACATGGATCCCTTCTTGGTTGACCACATGACCAAGGAAATGTACTTCCCGAAGCCAGAATTCACACTTAGAGAATTTGGCGTACAGTTGCTGTTCTCGGAGGAGTTCTAAGATGAGTTTCAAATGTTTCGCGTGATCCTCCTTGTTTCTTGAGTAGATAAGAATGTCATCAATGAACACGATCACGAATTTGTCCAGATAAGGTCTACACACTCGGTTCATCAAGTCCATGAACACTGCTGGTGCGTTGGTTAGACCGAATGGCATGACTAGGAATTCGTAATGACCGTAACGGGTACGAAAAGCGGTTTTTGGAACGTCGGCATCGCTGACACGAACCTGATGATAACCCGAACGGAGGTCGATTTTTGAGAAATAAGTTGCACCCTGCAACTGGTCGAAAAGATCGTCGATCCTCGAGAGTGGGTATCGGTTCTTGACGGTCAGCTTGTTCAGTTCACGGTAGTCGATGCACATACGAAAGGATCCGTCTTTCTTTTTAACGAAGAGTATAGGGGCTCCCCAGGGTGACGAGCTAGGACGAATAAGACCATGATCCAAGAGTTCCTGAAGCTGTTTAGACAGCTCTTGCATCTCCGGTGGGGCTAGACGGTACGGTGTCCTAGCGACCGGTGCTGCACCAGGAATGAGGTCTATCCGGAATTCCACTTGTCGATGCGGAGGTAACCCGGGCAAATCTTCGGGAAAGACTTCTGGGTGATCCTTGACTACCGGGATATCTTGAATACGGATCTCCTTGGGTTTACGTTCAACAACGTGGGCAAGGAATGCGTCACAGTCCTTCTCGAGGTACTTACGCATTTTAATGGACGACACGAGACGGGGTGAACGTTCGGGTTTGTCTCCTTAAACGATTAAGGTTTCAGAATCAGAAAGAGGAATGCGAATGAGTTTGTCAAAGCAGACGATCTCGGCTCGGAAACGAGAGAGCCAGTCCATTCCGACGATGACATCAAAGTTTTTCAGCTCGATAGGGATTAAATCGATAGGGAAGGTTTTATCGGACAAGCATATGGAACATCCTATGATTATATCCTTAGCTTCGAACTCCTGACCGTTAGCGTACTCTATGGTGAAGCTATCCTTAAGAATCTTAGATCCTAAGTTAATAAGGGGTCTAAATTCTAAGGACACAAAGCTTCTCTCGGCACCAGAATCGAACAGAACAGATGCATAATGATTGTTAACAGGAAACGTACCGTTCACCGTGTTCGGATCCTGCCGTGCCTCTTCAGCTGTGAGAGCGAATGCACGTCCTCAGCCTTGCCCGCCTCGGTTAGGTTGGGCGTTTCGGAGTCTGGGGCAAGCATTTCGGAGGTGCTGATCACTTCCGCACTCGTAGCATACCGGCTTTGGACCTGGAGCTGCCAGCTTTTCCGTGCAGTACTTGGCAAAGTGCCCTTCCTTCTGGCACCTCAGACACACGGGACAGTTACCGTGATGGTGGAAATTGCACTTGTTGCACTTGGGGCTCGTCCCCGTGTATCGGTTTCCAGCTGGGGGAGGTGGCGGTGGCGGTGCTACGGCTGCTATGGCAAGGTTGCGGGTGGTCTTCTTCTTCTTGTTCCGGTCACTTCGCCTCGGAGTCTGATCGGACTTCCTCTTCTCACCCGACTCCTTCTTGGATGAGGCAGGAGTGGTGAGTAGGTTGCTCGTGAGGCGGTGAGCTAGGATGATGGCGCTTTGGAGGGTCTGGGGTTCCTTAGTGAGAACCATTCCTCTGATTTCGGGAACAAGACCAGAAATGTACAGGTCGATCTTGCTTTCCTCGGGAGTTACTAACCTTGGGACTAATCGAGCCAACTCATGGAATCGGGCAGTGTACCCTTCGATGTCGTTTCCGACCATCTCATGATCCCAGAGCTCGGCTTCGAGCTTTTTGATTTCCCCTTTGGGGCAGTACTCCTCAATCAGGAGGGTTTTGAATTGTTCCCAGGTGAGAGCATTGGCGTTCTCACGTCCCCTATTGCGGACCACATTGTTCCACCAAGTCAGTGCCTTCCCGTGCAACACGCAAGAGGCGTACTGCACTTTCATTGCCTCAGCACATCCGCTGATGTGCAGCACCGACTCGATGCTCTCAAACCATGACACCAATCCTACGGCACCAGTTGTGCCATGGAACTCCTTAGGCTTACAAGCCATGAAGCTTTTGTAGGTGCAGGCTGGTGGGTTTGGGGGTTGCTGTTGGTTCTGGTTCTGGTGGTTCTGTTGCTGCTGCTGCTGTTGTTGTTGTTGTTGTTGTTGTTGTTGTTGGTGGTGGTGGTTGTTGACATTAGCATTGATTCCCGCAGTGATCTGGGCGATCATGTTGGGCATCGCTGCTTGCAACTGTTCGGCCACTTGCTCAGCAATGATTGAGGCGTTGGTACGGGGTGCCATGATTCTACAACAGACGACAGATTTAGTTTAGCAACGCACGATTAGAGTATGATAAGAACATGGTTCAATGAACAAGTTAACAAAATTACGCAAGAGTAAGGTAATAGAACAGATAGCACACGCACGACAAGGTTTCAAGAGATTCACACGACAAGAATTTATACGTAAGAAAGGATTCAACACAGTACAAGATTCACAAGACAAAGTAACAATAGATGATAATAGATAATAATAAATGGAACTTCATTCATTAAATTAAAAGAGTTGAGTACAAGGTTCAGAATAAGAAAAGTACAGTACAATACATAAGGAAATAATAGAAAATGGCTCAAAGTTGTGTACATTTTGAAAATTACAACTCGGCCTACAGTACAATAAAGGAAATGAACTAATGGCGCTTCTCCAGAAACACCTTGGCTACCATGGCCGCTACCAATGCCCCTAGAACGAAGCACACGCTGACAAGGCGTTGCACGGTACGTGCAGTGGCTCGAGCCGATGCGATGGTTCGGATCGACTGCTCCGCCAGCTTGTGCGCGGCGTCAGAGACTTCGAAAAGATAGAGGCCCTATTGTCGGGCTTCCTCGGAGAGGGCCCGAACCTCGCGGTGCAGGTGAAGAAATGCGGCCGGTGGAGGAGGCTGGAGTGTGGGTGGCATCATCGGTTGGGAGGCTCCGGCCTCCTGGGCACGTCGCCTCTCCTCGAGGAACTGACGTTCCCACGCATAGCGTTCCATGACTGGAGTACGCATGGCGGGATCGTATGGGTCCATGAAGGGCTGAGGGGGTGCGGGTCGGAACGGATCCGGTTGGTGGCGTGCGGTCATCCCTGCGCGGGGCCCTTGGGGCTGAGGTGGTGCTATAACGGGTGCCGGTCGGGGAGGAGGCAACACCGTCCTCGGGCTAGACCCGTTACTGCTGCTGATAGTCATTGATGTGTCCTCCGTCGGGTCAGTCGTCTGGTGACGCTGACTCTCGGAGGCCGTATGGCCCTCAGAGGGTTCGTGCAGTGGGGAGACGGCTCGTGAGAGAGATCACGAGCGTGAGGACTGAGACATGACGGATCTGCGACGTAAAAAGTTTCGTAAGTACATGAACAAGAATATGTTAAAGGAAAATAAGTAAGGAATGCAGGTAAGGGTCGATCACGTGAGGTTGGGAATAGTAAGACCGGGAATTTTTCGACTCAAAACCGTTTATCTTTAGAAATTACGTTTCGTCCTTGCATAAGTCATTTTGAACTAGGCAGGGGTGATCAGGCCATGCGTAGTTAAAAATAATCATGCAATCGCAAAATTAATTCACTAAAGTTTTGAACCCATAATGATTTTCCGAAAAGCCTTGGTTATAGTTTGGTTTCAAAAACTTTTTAGAAATTTCTAAAACCGTTTTCACTACAACCTGTGCTCTGATACCAAGTCTGTCACACCCCGCTAAAGCGGAAACACGGAATGTGAGAGCTGGAATATCATTACACGGTCATAAGCAAATATAAACGATTCAAGTCATTTCAATTAAAATAAAATAGTTCAAGTTTCGACATTTAAAAGCAACCAAGTAGTTCACGATTTAACTTAAAGTACAATACAAGTTTCAAACAAAATAAATTCCCAAAATGAAAGGTCTTTCCCAATAATCGCCACATGTGACCATATCGACCCTCCTTTGCCATGCATTCCGAACACTTACATTAATTTCCTGAAACATAAGATAAAGTGTCAACTACATAAAGTAGTGAGTGAGTTACAGTTTAGAGTTTCGAGAAAAGTTTCTAAAAATAGAAAGTTACTAAAAATAGAAAGTTGCTAAAAATAGAAAGTTGCTAAAAATAGTAAGTTGCAAACATATATTGACGTCATGAGTACCAGAACGAATCGACGTTTGAACATATATGTAAATAGTAAAAGTTTGTATGTACGCGAGTAAATTTAATAAATAAATAAACGCGTATAGTAAAGTTGTAGCGGAATCCAGGCGCTAAAAGTGTATATGCGTATGTAGTATGTGTTTAACTAAATAGTAACTCGTATCAATCACTTGGCATAATATAAGTAGTAAGTATACACTAAGCCGGTTGTATGGTCCTGATCTAGCCCAAAAGTGTTTAATTGAGTGAACCTCTGAGTGGTAGTAATATGTACTTGGGACGCTAACCCTTAGTAAGAAGTGACCGCTCCTAAGTATCGATACCCATATGACTAACGGCTAATGCTAATAGTGTATAAAGTTTCCAATACCAAAACGGGCAATTGTACAAAGTTCCAAAAGTTGTGTTGAGTTCTTACGAGCTTATATATCCATCAAGGATTGGTCGCTAACAAGTATCCTAGTTTAGTTAACCCGCTAGGGCAATAACACAAATACGCATAATAGTTGCAAGTTCCAAGTTTGTACAAGTTCCATAGTTCCAATGTTTAAATGTTTCAAAGTTTGAACAAGTTCCAAAAGTTTAAAATGTTCCAAAGTTTCGAACAAGTTTCAATAAGTACCAAAAGTATCAAGTTTCAAATAGTTCGCAAATAGTGTTAATAGTTACAAAGCATGTGATCTTATGCTTCCCCCAAATAATGTTTAAAAGTACAAAAATAAACAAGTGGGGTTGTAACTCACGGTTTGCGGAGAAGTGAACTCGGAATCGGTCGGAAAGGAGTCGGGAATCACGGAATGCCTATGAATTACCAATATAGTCCAAAAGTTAACTTCTTATTAGGTTGCTTTGTATATATAAGAGACTAGTCTAGTACCCGCGCGATGCGGCGGCGGCGATGTAGTTGATTTCGTAAAATGGTTTTGCGGCTACAGTTTTCAGTAGTTTTTAATCCGTCTCGTGATCCATATGTTAAGTATAACACTTTCGGTTGTTTTTCAGTCGTCATGTGATATGAATATAGAAACATATATAATATAAAATTGTATTGGATTTATATTGAAAATGTAAAAAATAAAATTTCAAAATCGAAACAAAAGAATAGCATTCAACCAACAATCTCTTTAATCTATTAGACTAAACATGTACTTCATTCATCACGTAAAACTTCTCAATACACAACATTTGAGGTGAATACTCCGTCTCGTTTAAAGTCTTTAACATGATTAAGTAATACCTTTGTATTTTCACGTGATATCCCTCTTGACAAAGCCACATAAAGTTGTCCATGTGAAAACACGAAGTCCGGTAGGTAAACACCAAATGCGGAATTGTTTGACCCTGTGCTTTATTGATTGTCATGGCAAAAGTAAGTCGAATGGGAAACTGTTTTCGCTTTAGTTTAAAAGGGAACATGTCGTCGTCAGACGGACACAGAGGAATTTTTGGCAAGAATACTCTCTTTCCACTATGTTACCCAACAGTTATTTCTGCATCGATGACATTGCGTTGCAAACCTTTGCATATCAATCTTGTGCCATTACATAAACCATGTGATGGATCAATATTACATAATAGTATTATGGGGCATCCAATTTTAAGTCGAAGTTTGTGAGGGGGCACAAACCACTAATAGTTAGAGAGTTTAAGAATTCCACTGGATAGAAGTTGTTAGTATCATCTTCGGCTTCGTCAAAGCTATGGTAAACTTTTTTCTCTCCATGAAAGTTTTCAATCATTTGATCATTAATCTCGTCAACACTCTCGTTTTTTGTTGATAATATTGCTCTAGAAATTATATAATCCGAAGAATATGTGTTGTTGTGCATTGAAGGGAAGATTGCATTTATCAAATCTTTTTAGAGTTTTCTTTATCGGTGTAAGGAATTGTCATATCATCGGGTATGCGGATAAAGTTTCCTTCAATCGATTCTTCATTTCCGTCACCTACTCTTAAAAGAAAATCTGAAAACCACGGATCTGTTAGTGCTCTCATATTTATGCTCAACCGCATCTTTTTAGTCAACAACCAAAGAGGTGACATTCGAAAACTGGAGTCTACAATTTGCGCTTGAGTACCGCGTTTAATGACGGGCAAAACCTGTCTGAAATCACCTCCCAAAATCATTATCTTTCCACCAAATGGGAGTCTCACCCCCACAATGTCTTGATGTGTAAAAGGTTGAAAACCGATATAAAAGGTTGAGAGAAAACCGATATAAAACTCCTTTGAGGTAAATAAAAGTACAGAATATTTTTAGTTGAGGTTGAAAAAAGTGAGTATAAGATTGTTATTTATAAAAAAAAATTAAAGCGGAAAAAATTAAAATTTGAAAAAAAATTCAAAAAGTTTGAAATTTTTCAAAATTTTCAAAAAGTTTATGAAAATTTTGAAAAATTTCAAAATCTTTGAATATATTTAAAAATTTTAATTTTTCCCGCTTTAAATATATTTAAAAAATTTCTATTTCGTATGTACATAAGTGATTATATATAATCTGTAATTCAAATACAATTTTATTCTTACACAGGTCTATATATCTTAGGTCAATGAAACCAAGCTCAAAGTTCAGTACACATGAAGGGTTCTCGCGTCAAATGTTTGACACCGTCAATTTAGTTTTATGAATAATTCAATATATTATTATTCTAAATATAAATAAAAACACTTACATCATACTATAACAACTAAGTTGAAAATCAACAACAAAATAAATGGCGGAAATATATTATATCAACTAAGTTGAAAAATTCTAAGCAATTAAAGTATAAATATATTATATTTGTCCTCAGATACATATGTTTGTTATGGCGACATGTTAAGCCCATTTCCTAAAGTTGAGATAGTAACAACATGACAAGAGTTGTGTGTGGTGTGTTATGTGGTATGTAGTGTTGTGGTGTGTATACATTATAGTCTTGTATTTTGTGTTTCGTAACCCGTAACCCTTTCATTTTTTAAAATAATCTCTTAAAAATCAAACTATTTAAGTTTAAAAAAATATAGGACAAGAGCATAATAAATCTCTTAGTATTAAAAGCTTCTAATAATTTATCATTCTATCTTTACAAAACCCGATTGTTATTAATATTTTTTATCATTTGATATTTTACAATGAAAAACCCATACATTTCCGCATAAAGTCATATGCTTCACAAAAAAAACTCTAATTTCGAACAACAATGTAGGTAAAAAATTATAGTTGATCCAAATTTAACATAACCTAAAAGATAATAATCAATGAATATAATATCTAATGGATTTTAGTCATAGATAGATGAGTTTGACCAACAAGATCAAGTATATTTCTAGAATAAAATAAAAATACTAAATTATACTTTTGTAACAGGGTTAATATTTAAGTGTATATCGTATATTAGTGTTTTAAAAAACATATAAAACAATGTTAAGTGTTTGAATAAGATTATGTTTTAACTTATAAGTAGTACACATGTATTTTTAAACACCATCCAGTTTCTATATTTAGTAGGTTTAAACTATCAATATTTAAAGTTTAAAATAACATATTATGTAAATTATTTCATACTTTACACTCCAAATCTTTAAATCAATTGTCATTGGTGTTCCCATTTTATTTTATCTTAAAGTCCAACATTTATATTTTTACCACTATAAATATAAATTGACAATTAGTATGTTTAAATTTCATTTGTTCATAAAGTAAGGTAATAAATAGGTAATAAGTTTTTTTCTTAACTATTTTGCTCATATATTAAGATAATCATCAATCTCATTTAATCATCTGCGGATTAATAATATTCTCGAAGCCAGTAATAACCTCGAAATGGGTAAGAATATTGAAACCATTTGAAACCGCAAATTAAATTGAAACCACAATAACCTCGAAATGGGTAAGTATTCGTTCGACGGACGGTAATCCTAAAACCACCAATAACCATAACAAGTCCTACAAATAAACAAAATCAAATGAAGCATTTGCCACATCAAATCTAAAACATTTCAACTAACAAAGGAATTTGAACAAACACTAAGGATTTGTGATCAAATATGTGAGATTTAAATTTTCAAGAGCTAATAAAAAAAATATAATAATATTTACCTGAAATAAATATCCAAAAACTACCACCAAGTAGGTTAGATCCAAATCAAAAGACAGTACATACAACTTACCCACCTTTTTTTTAGTAAACAAAACAACCCTTCTACAATGAAACCAAAATCTACATATGACCTAGATTCATGAAAAGCCAACAAGAACAGTTTAATATAAACAACATAAAATGGAACAAAAAATACAAACCACACCATAATAACCAAGATAAATAAATAAAAACATAGTTTTGGAACATAACAAACCCACGAAAATCATAAACCATATTAAACCACCAAAATCAAAACCAAACTTTAGACGTAAGTGGTGATTCAAGATGTTGGTGGTATAGATCGACAAAGAAACCCACCCAAATGTCAATTTAGGGTTCCAACAATAAATCCAACAAGATCATATAGATCTATGAGAAATCTGACCGAGAAAAACAAAAAATCACCGTAGAAAACAACCGGATTTCTTAGGGATTTACCGGATCTGAAAAGATCTAGATAATCACATCCAAAAATCTTACGGTGACGGTGGCGTTTGATTTTTCTCTACAAACATAGAGAGAGAGAGGGAGAAGAAAAGAGATGTTTAGGACCTCAAAACATTAATCTTTAAAAACCGGCAACCACCTACTCCGTGGTGGTGATGCTTAGAGATAAAGAAAGAGCTAGGGTTTTGTGTGTGTTTTTTGAGAGAGAGAGAGAGAGAGGGGGAAACAACTTATGAGAGGGTGTGTATTGTGTATTATGTGTGTGTTGAAAAATGAATGGCCAAGATACAATCTAGAGAAAAATGAATGGTCAAAATTCATCCCTTAAAATGTTTTTCTTAAAACTCTTAAAGTCAAACTACTTAAAATTTAAAGTCAACAAAAAGCCAAATGCTTTATATAGTAGTAGAGATTATGTAACTTTTGTTTAAAATTAAGTGTTAAGTCCAATATTGTTCCAAAATTTGGTCCGAAGCGATTAACGTTATGTTTAGTCCGAAAGTTCAAGGTCAAAGTTATTATTATGATAAACATGTTTAGGTTACTGAAATGGTTTAGATTTTCTAACGAAATTTGGGCAGCGCTTCCGCGCCCAAATTTCATGTCCAAAACCTACAATCATTTCCGCTCACAAAACATGCATATACACAAAATAACTTCATAACAAGTCCAATAAGTCCAAAAAGTCCAATACAAGTCATTATATTTATTAGGTTTACTCATCTCAGTCCCATAATGTTATTGGCAAAAGTCCAGAATGTGTGTACAAGTTTTAAACGAACAAAACGACATTTTTCGGGAGAACAGCAGCTCGGTGCCGCGCACCTGGGCACAGGTGCTGCGCACCTAGCTGTTGTCTTATTCCCGTTTTGTGTTTTTCTTGCTAAAAACGTTTTGGGACTCAAAGATTTCGACATGCAACCAGTAGATACTTTATAAAATGATGTTTTTACAGTTTCTAAACAACTTTTAACCACAATGATATAGATCTAAGTATTATTTAGATAAAAATCGTTTTTGAATAAAAAGTGACATAAATCTTTATAAAAACTCATTTTTATTGTTTAGATCTTACATGCAATCAAAGATATTAGTAAATAAAGGTAGGAGAAAGGTTTCTACCGGATGAAAACGAGTGGATGATGTCTTGGACGGATTTAGAGCTCCAAAAACGGTAGAAAAATACTTGAAAACGAAATTACTTTGCTCATCCTTGTTTGCTTTGATTATTGAACGATTTTGATGGTGGATTTAGGTTGATTTTGTGGCTGTAAGTCTCTGGACTTGGTGGTATTCTAGAGAGAATTAGAGAGAAAAATGGATTGTGTGTGTTTTTGTGTGTGTGTTTTTGATTAAAGAAAAGAGAAATGAAAATAAAAGGGGTAGGGTAATAATGAGGGGAGTCTTGGGGCAGTAAAATACAGTTATGATGATAAAAATCCGAGTTTGATTGGTAGTGGTTTGTGTAAAAACGAGGCAAGGACCAAAATGCAAATATTTTGAAATCTGCAGCCAGGTGCTGCGCACCCAGAAAAGGGGTGCTGCGCACCGCGCTGATTTTCAGCTTTTCAGATTTTTCGTTTTTACGTTATTGCTTCGTTGGACCTTTTTGTTAACTGAAAGTTCTTAAGTATGATTTGTTATGAACTTAGGAAAGTTCAATAGGTGTTTTATTGGTATTAGGACTTATATAATTGATTCCGGGAGTTATTTCGACACTAGTTCCGACAAAGTACAGACTCAACAATAACGAACTAGAACAAAGTGAACACAATAAAAGAGTAACCAAAGATTTGAACCGATTTAGTAACTGAACAATTACCTGAATTTTTGACGGTTGTCACATCATCCCCGGGTTGAAAGAAATTTCGTCCCGAAATTTGACTCGTCACATCAGGTAGAAGTATCCTTGAACAAGTGAGGATACTTTTGACGTATCTGGTCTTCACGTTCCCATGTGAATTCGTGACCACGTCGGGAGTTCCAACGAACCTTGACAATAGGAACACGGCTTTGTCTGAGTTGCTTGACCTCTCGGTCTACAACTTCAAGCGGTTCCTCGATGAAGTTGAGCTTGTTGTCGATCTTGACCTCGTCGAACGGGATGACGATGGTCTCATCGGATAGGCACTTTTTCAAGTGTGACACATGGAACACGTTATGAACATTGGAAAGAACTGGCGGGAGTTGGAGTCGATAGGCTACTGGACCAATGCGCTCGATGACTTCAAACGGTCCGGTGTACCTGGGGCTTAGCTTACCGCGTTTCCCGAAGCGAACTACCCCTTTCCATGGCGATACTTTGAGAAGTACACGATCGCCGACCTGGAACTCGAGGGGTTTTCTTCGGTTATCGGCATAGCTCTTTTGCCGAGTACGGGACGTTTTCAGTCGCTCCCTGATGGTGGTGATCTTGTCGATGGTTTCTTGAACAATGTCGAGCCTTGTGAGTTGTCGATCACCGGCTTCTAGCCAACAAAGCGGCGATCGGCACTTGCGTCCATATAAGGCCTCGAACGGGGCACACCTAATGCTAGCGTGGTAGCTGTTGTTGTACGAAAACTCGACCAATGGAAGATGAGTATCCCAACTTCCTCCAAAGTCGACTACACATGCTCTAAGCATATCCTCAAGCGTTTGGATCGTCCTTTCGAATTAGAGAGAAAAATGGATTGTGTGTGTTTTTGTGTGTGTGTTTTTGATTAAAGAAAAGAGAAATGAAAATAAAAGGGGTAGGGTAATAATGAGGGGAGTCTTGGGGCAGTAAAATACAGTTATGATGATAAAAATCCGAGTTTGATTGGTAGTGGTTTGTGTAAAAACGAGGCAAGGACCAAAATGCAAATATTTTGAAATCTGCAGCCAGGTGCTGCGCACCGGGCTGATTTTCAGCTTTTCAGATTTTTCGTTTTTACGTTATTGCTTCGTTGGACCTTTTTGTTAACTGAAAGTTCTTAAGTATGATTTGTTATGAACTTAGGAAAGTTCAATAGGTGTTTTATTGGTATTAGGACTTATATAATTGATTCCGGGAGTTATTCCGACACTAGTTCCGACAAAGTACAGACTCAACAATAACGAACTAGAACAAAGTGAACACAATAAAAGAGTAACCAAAGATTTGAACCGATTTAGTAACTGAACAATTACCTGAATTTTTGACGGTTGTCACATTAATACCCTAATTTCCTTATAAAACCTATATTTCTTCCGGTACGAGTTAGAATCACGGTTTAGGTGGGTGATACTCATGTTTCATAATCCCGTAGTTCAAAATGACGTGAAGAATGTCTGAAGAAGGATATTAGAAGCCATTTCATCCATAAAAAACTCAATCAAACAAAAAATACCCTTTTAAAATCAAAACCCTAATTCTAAAAACCCATAGGTACTTTTAAACCCTAATTTTCTAAAAACCTTTCCATACATTACAATTTCTAGTCCATACTCCCACACTACCCTAATAAATTTATAATAACCGAAATCAACAATCCAAACTACGTTATACCCATTAAAACCCTATTTTCCTTATAAAACCTATATTTCTTCCGGTACGAGTTAGAATCACGGTTTAGGTGTGTGATATTCATGTTTCATAATCCCGTAGTTCAAAATGACGTGAAGAATGTCTGAAGAAGGATATTAGAAGCCATTTCATCCATAAAAAACTCAATCAAACAAAAAATACCCTTTTAAAATCAAAACCCTAATTCTAAAAACCCATAGGTACTTTTAAACCCTAATTTTCTAAAAACCTTTCCATACATTACAATTTCTAGTCCAAACTCCCACACTACCCTAATAAACTTTGTAATAACCGAAATCAACAATCCAAACCACGTTATACCCATTAAAACCCTATTTTCCTTATAAAACCTAGATTTCTTCAGGTACGAGTTAGAATCACGGTTTAGGTGGGTGATACTCATGTTTCATAATCCCGTAGATCAAAATGACGTGAAGAATGTCTGAAGAAGGATATTAGAAGCCATTTCATCCATAAAAAACTCAATCAAACAAAAAATACCCTTTTAAAATCAAAACCCTAATTCTAAAAACCCATAGGTACTTTTAAACCCTAATTTTCTAAAAACCTTTCCATACATTACAATTTCTAGTCCAAACTCCCACACTACCCTAATAAACTTTATAATAACCGAAATCAACAATCCAAACCACGTTATACCCATTAAAACCCTATTTTCCTTATAAAACCTATATTTCTTCCGGTACGAGTTAGAATCACGGTTTAGGTGGGTGATATTCATGTTTCATAATCCCGTAGTTCAAAATGACGTGAAGAATGCCTGAAGAAGGATATTAGAAGCCATTTCATCCATAAAAAACTCAATCAAACAAAAAATACCCTTTTAAAATCAAAACCCTAATTCTAAAAACCCATAGGTACTTTTAAACCCTAATTTTCTAAAAACTTTACCATACATTACAATTTCTAGTCCAAACTCCCACACTACCCTAATAAACTTTATAATAACCGAAATCAACAATCCAAACCACGTTATACCCATTAATACCCTAATTTCCTTATAAAACCTATATTTCTTCCGGTACGAGTTAGAATCACGGTTTAGGTGGGTGATATTCATGTTTCATAATCCCGTAGATCAAAATGACGTGAAGAATGTCTGAAGAAGGATATTAGAAGCCATTTCATCCATAAAAAACTCAATCAAACAAAAAATACCCTTTTAAAATCAAAACCCTAATTCTAAAAACCCATAGGTACTTTTAAACCCTAATTTTCTAAAAACCTTACCATACATTACAATTTCTAGTCCAAACTCCCACACTACCCTAATAAACTTTATAATAACCGAAATCAACAATCCAAACCACGTTATACCCATTAATACCCTAATTTCCTTATAAAACCTATATTTCTTCCGGTACGAGTTAGAATCACGGTTTAGGTGGGTGATATTCATGTTTCATAATCCCGTAGATCAAAATGACGTGAAGAATGTCTGAAGAAGGATATTAGAAGCCATTTCATCCATAAAAAACTCAATCAAACAAAAAATACCCTTTTAAAATCAAAACCCTAATTCTAAAAACCCATAGGTACTTTTAAACCCTAATTTTCTAAAAACCTTACCATACATTACAATTTCTAGTCCAAACTCCCACACTACCCTAATAAACTTTATAATAACCGAAATCAACAATCCAAACCACGTTATACCCATTAAAACCCTAATTTCCTTATAAAACCTATATTTCTTCCGGTACGAGTTAGAATCACGGTTTAGGTGGGTGATATTCATGTTTCATAATCCCGTAGATCAAAATGACGTGAAGAATGTCTGAAGAAGGATATTAGAAGCCATTTCATCCATAAAAAACTCAATCAAACAAAAAATACCCTTTTAAAATCAAAACCCTAATTCTAAAAACCCATAGGTACTTTTAAACCCTAATTTTCTAAAAACCTTACCATACATTACAATTTCTAGTCCAAACTCCCACACTACCCTAATAAACTTTATAATAACCGAAATCAACAATCCAAACCACGTTGTACCCATTAATACCCTAATTTCCTTATAAAACCTATATTTCATCCGGTACGAGTTAGAATCACGGTTTAGGTGGGTGATATTCATGTTTCATAATCCCGTAGATCAAAATGACGTGAAGAATGTCTGAAGAAGGATATTAGAAGCCATTTCATCCATAAAAAACTCAATCAAACAAAAAATACCCTTTTAAAATCAAAACCCTAATTCTAAAAACCCATAGGTACTTTTAAACCCTAATTTTCTAAAAACCTTACCATACATTACAATTTCTAGTCCAAACTCCCACACTACCCTAATAAACTTTATAATAACCGAAATCAACAATCCAAACCACGTTATACCCATTAAAACCCTCATTTCCTTATAAAACCTATATTTATTCCGGTACGAGTTAGAATCACGGTTTAGGTGGGTGATACTCATGTTTCATAATCCCGTAGATCAAAATGACGTGAAGAATGTCTGAAGAAGGATATTAGAAGCCATTTCATCCATAAAAAACTCAATCAAACAAAAAATACCCTTTTAAAATCAAAACCCTAATTCTAAAAACCCATAGGTACTTTTAAACCCTAATTTTCTAAAAACCTTACCATACATTACAATTTCTAGTCCAAACTCCCATCACTACCCTAATAAACTTTATAATAACCGAAATCAACAATCCAAACCACGTTATACCCATTAAAACCCTCATTTCCTTATAAAACCTAAATTTCTTCCGTACGAGTTAGAATCACGGTTTAGGTGGGTGATACTCATGTTTCATAATCCCGTAGATCAAAATGACGTGAAGAATGTCTGAAGAAGGATATTAGAAGCCATTTCATCCATAAAAAACTCAATCAAACAAAAAATACCCTTTTAAAATCAAAACCCTAATTCTAAAAACCCATAGGTACTTTTAAACCCTAATTTTCTAAAAACCTTACCATACATTACAATTTCTAGTCCAAACTCCCACACTACCCTAATAAACTTTATAATAACCGAAATCAACAATCGAAACCACGTTATACCCATTAAAACCCTCATTTACTTATAAAACCTAAATTTCTTCCGGTACGAGTTAGAATCACGGTTTAGGTGGGTGATACTCATGTTTCATAATCCCGTAGATCAAAATGACGTGAAGAATGTCTGAAGAAGGATATTAGAAGCCATTTCATCCATAAAAAACTCAATCAAACAAAAAATACCCTTTTAAAATCAAAACCCTAATTCTAAAAACCCATAGGTACTTTTAAACCCTAATTTTCTAAAAACCTTACCATACATTACAATTTCTAGTCCAAACTCCCACACTACCCTAATAAACTTTATAATAACCGAAATCAACAATCCAAACCACGTTATACCCATTAAAACCCTCATTTCCTTATAAAACCTATATTTCATCCAGTACGAGTTAGAATCACGGTTTAGGTGGGTGATACTCATGTTTCATAATCCCGTAGATCAAAATGACGTGAAGAATGTCTGAAGAAGGATATTAGAAGCCATTTCATCCATAAAAAACTCAATCAAACAAAAAATACCCTTTTAAAATCAAAACCCTAATTCTAAAAACCCATAGGTACTTTTAAACCCTAATTTTCTAAAAACCTACCATACATTACAATTTCTAGTCCATACTCCCACACTACCCTAATAAACTTTATAATAACCGAAATCAACAATCCAAACCACGTTATACCCATTAAACCCTCATTTCCTTATAAAACCTATATTTCATCCGGTACGAGTTAGAATCACGGTTTAGGTGGGTGATATTCATGTTTCATAATCCCGTAGGATCAAAATGACGTGAAGAATGTCTGAAGAAGGATATTAGAAGCCATTTCATCCATAACAAACTCAATCAAACAAAAAATACCCTTTTAAAATCAAAACCCTAATTCTAAAAACCCATAGGTACTTTTAAACCCTAATTTTCTAAAAACCTTACCATACATTACAATTTCTAGTCCAAACTCCCACACTACCCTAATAAACTTTATAATAACCGAAATCAACAATCCAAACCACGTTATACCCATTAAAACCCTCATTTCCTTATAAAACCTATATTTCTTCCGGTACGAGTTAGAATCACGGTTTAGGTGTGTGATATTCATGTTTCATAATCCCGTAGATCAAAATGACGTGAAGAATGTCTGAAGAAGGATATTAGAAGCCATTTCATCCATAAAAAACTCAATCAAACAAAAAATACCCTTTTAAAATCAAAACCCTAATTCTAAAAACCCATAGGTACTTTTAAACCCTAATTTTCTAAAAACCTTACCATACATTACAATTTCTAGTCCAAACTCCCACACTACCCTAATAAACTTTATACTAACCGAAATCAACAATCCAAACCACGTTGTACCCATTAATACCCTAATTTCCTTATAAAACCTAAATTTCTTCCGGTACGAGTTAGAATCACGGTTTAGGTGGGTGATATTCATGTTTCATAATCCCGTAGATCAAAATGACGTGAAGAATGTCTGAAGAAGGATATTAGAAGCCATTTCATCCATAAAAAACTCAATCAAACAAAAATACCCTTTTAAAATCAAAACCCTAATTCTAAAAACCCATAGGTACTTTTAAACCCTAATTTTCTAAAAACCTTACCATACATTACAATTTCTAGTCCAAACTCCCACACTACCCTAATAAACTTTATACTAACCGAAATCAACAATCCAAACCACGTTATACCCATTAAAACCCTATTTTCCTTATAAAACCTAGATTTCTTCCGGTACGAGTTAGAATCACGGTTTAGGTGGGTGATACTCATGTTTCATAATCCCGTAGATCAAAATGACGTGAAGAATGTCTGAAGAAGGATATTAGAAGCCATTTCATCCATAAAAAACTCAATCAAACAAAAAATACCTTTTAAAATCAAAACCCTAATTCTAAAAAACCCATAGGTACTTTTAAACCCTAATTTTCTAAAAACCTTACCATACATTACAATTTCTAGTCCAAACTCCCACACTACCCTAATAAACTTCTATTTACCTAAATAAACTATCAAAACCACGTTATACCCATTAAACCCTAATTTCCTTATAAAACCTATATTTCATCCGGTACGAGTTAGAATCACGGTTTAGGTGGTTGATATTCATGTTTCATAATCCCGTAGGATCAAAATAGCTTGAAGAATGTCTGAAGAAGGATATTAGAAGCCATTTCACTCCATAAAA
The DNA here is from genome assembly GCA_910822075.1 of Senecio squalidus. Lineage (NCBI taxonomy): Eukaryota > Viridiplantae > Streptophyta > Magnoliopsida > Asterales > Asteraceae > Senecio > Senecio squalidus. Next base: position 20,441 of record CAJVGC010000407.1, read on the forward strand.
AACTCAATCAAACAAAAAATACCCTTTAAAATCAAAACCCTAATTCTAAAAACCCATAGGTACTTTTAAAACCCTAATTTTCTAAAAACCTTACCATACATTACAATTTCTAGTCCATACTCCCACACTACCCTAATAAACTTTATAATAACCGAAATCAACAATCCAAACCGACGTTATACCCATTAAACCCTAATTTCCTTATAAAAACTATATTTCTTCCGGTACGAGTTAGAATCACGGTTTAGGTGGGTGATATCTATGTTTCATAATCCTCGTAGGTCAAAATACGTAAGAATGTCTGAAGAAGGATATTAGAAGCCATTTCATCCATAAAAAACTCAATCAAACAAAAAATACCTTTTAAAATCAAAACCCTAATTCTAAAAACCCATAGGTACTTTTAAACCCTAATTTT